>JBBBDQ010000648.1:1162500-1185000 GCA_037127315.1 Ascarosepion bandense | reverse complement strand
ATCCATTCAAATGTATGCAGAATTACCGATGTTTGTGCAAAAGACATCAAACCTCATCTAGTTGGCGTTGTGTGAAAGCAAAAAGTATAAACCTTTTCTCTGTTTTTTCTCTCTTTACCAACAGGGTGTCCATGTGAAAAGACGTGTCTCATTTCCCACCTGAAGTAACTGTTAATAGCAAGAGAACCATAATATAAAACCGACTATTATTTCCTGGTGAACAAAATTCTTATACGATCACAACAATATCTTCTCTAAATTATCTAAACTTATTTATAAATGGAAATTTGTTTCTGTGTGTATGTGTGTGTGTGTGTGTTCGTTACCTATAGACTCCGAAACGGCTGAACCGATTTTCTTGAAAATATACACGGTTGTACTATAAGCATCTGCGAGTGTTCTTAGCTAGGTTTTGTGTCGAGGTACCCCCGAGAAATATCGAAAATCGATAATCGAAAAAATCGGGTTATAGAAGGAGTGGTCCGATTTTAATCAAATTTGATACACTCATAGACAAAGACATAAGGAAGGATATTCAGAAGTTCTTACAGTAGTGCAGAAAATCGATAATATATATATAGAAAAGGCAATATGTTTGTATGTGTGTCTGTTTATCTGCCTGTATGTCTGTATTTTGTTCAGCCCTTTCATTTTAGTTTTTGATTCGGGTTTGGCTCTATGTATGTATAATTGTAGTTCTTAGTCACAGCCATGATACCATTTACTCAGAGTACTTATTTAGCCTTCAAAATTCAGTTTACGACGAAAAAGACTTATTTGATATCAATACCAAAAAATCAAAATTTGACTTACATCCATTCATTTTTCTTTCAGTCTATGGTTTCGATTTAACTGGAAACAACTATTGCTTTTTAGTCTTTCGTGCCAACGTCCAAAGAATCTGAGCTCCAGGACCATGGATTAGTTTTAAAGCTTTCATTACACCCGAGTAACGCCGGGCTATACTGCTAGTATTGTATAAATATATTTTACCAATTTTGTAAACCATTCTTAAACAGAATTGGGTTACTGATTGTTTCAGAATAGGAAAAAAATACTATTAAAATAGAACATTATAAGAACAGGACTTGTGATGACAGCAAATAACGAATGAAAGTGCACTTAGATTTTTGAAGATCAATATTTTACTTGGAACCGAAAATCCAAATGCGATCTAGTCTTCTTCTTCTTTTGCTTCTTCTTCTTTGTGCCTTGTCCTTTCGGAACATAGGCCATCATGGCCCTCCACGTCTGCCTATTCCTGGTGGCACTGAGCATACTTTACCCTGTAACACCACGCGACCCCCGTTTTGTCATTTGCCTGCTCATGCCCTTCAAATATGTTATCCGATGCTTTCCTCTGTCTCTATTCCCTTCTATCTTGCCTGTTAGTCCCAGGTTCTCCAAACCCTCCTTCCTCATTGCATGTCCAAGAAACTTTAGTTGTCTCTTCCTGATGCTCAGTATTAACTACCTTTTCGCTTCCATTCTTTCCGGAACCTCATAATTATTTCCGGAACCTCATAATTATTTCCGGAACCTCATAATTGCTCATATGCTCGGTCCATGATATTCGCAGCATCCTTCTGTAGAACCTCATTTCAGCTGCTTCAAGTTTTTCCTTTCTCTTTGATGTTATTATCCAGCATTCACTGCAATTTTGAAAACTTTGTTTCTAGTGAAAGTTTCCTGTGTCTTAATACTTTACTCAGTTTCTGGAACGCATCCTTCGCCATGCCAATTCGCCTTTGGATTTCTGTAACGCACTTTCCGTCTTCGGTTAGAACACTCACCTGGGATTTAAATTTTTGCACCTGATTTATTTTAGTATCCCCCTACTATATATGGCATTTTGGCCTGCTTTTTTTTTTTCTTTTTGCTGATGACCATATATTTGGTTTTCTTGCAGTTTATTTGTAGTCCCTTTTTGTCACACTCTTCAGCTATCTTCTGTAGGAAGTCTTGTAGTTTCCTTTCCGTGTCTGCAATCAGCATTGTATCGACTGCGTACCGGATGTTATTCAAACTGTAGTCTCCGATTACAAATCCTGGCATAGCATCTGGGTTTCTCAAAATAGTGTCGCTGTACAAGTCGAATGTGAAAAGACGCATTCTTGACTGCGATTAAAGCCATGAAGTTTATGTTTCCTAGAACGCAACTCCTCAGAAAAAATAACTATGAAAATATTTATAGAAAAGCTACAAAATTTCTCACAGCGTTAGGGAAAGCAACTGAATACGAGATTTCAGGTCAAGGCAATAAAATAAGAAACAACTGTAACATGATGAGACCTAGCCGCTAATCTATTACTGAGCTTAAATTAATAAAGTGTAGATGTCAATGAGAGAAGCTCATCAGGAAAAATTGTTATGAAAATATTCTTAGAAAAGCTACAAGCAAGGTTAGGGTGATGAGTAAATAACCCCGAGATGCCAGGCCAGGAGAAACAATATTAAAAATTATTCTTTAGATTTAATCAAGAATCTCTAAATATATAGCAGACGCACAAAACCAGACTTTACCACAATATTCAATGTAAGGACTAATGTTAGATAACATAGATTCTAGCGAGAAAGATTGTCTAGCCACATGCTGTGAACCAAATCTGGTAACAGAAGATTTTATTGATTGATTAGATATAAAACCTATGAGGAAACACTCGGCATTCGATCACCTTCGCCTGAAATTGAGATTGAAAATCAGCTCTTTCTATTTTTCAAGCAAATAGGCTTCTCCAATCTACTTAGTTTTATTGCTTTTTCCACAAATGATAGAGAAAGGCTTCTCTATTAAACTCTTGCTTGAAATTACGTACAATGTTGAGAAATTTTTTAAGTCATTTTTTTCTGATCGTGTTGCAAACAATATCGATTTTAATTACTGTTGCTGTTGTGATCCGGTTTTCGCTATTTAGCGTGATTCTTTGCGAGTTGTGTAGCGCCAGTCCATAATGTTCTTAGAATAATTGTTCTCGTTAAGGTCGGCCATTACCTTTGCTCTTATACTAAATCAATTATGATCCATGCTCCTAAGTACCTGAATTGTTTAGTTTGTACTAATTCTACATCCTGATGCGATGATAAGTGTAGGTGGCTTCACTGATTCTTTTTCCATTCCAGATCATCGTTTAGGTTTAGGAAAGGTTCATCTTGAGATCATTCTTGACCCAAACAGGTACGCCTATGTCATCAGAATGCCCCCCTTCGTTATCTGTGCATAACGTCGTTGTCTGCTATTTGTAATTTCGTTTTGTATGCAGTACCGGATTTTAAATGCCTTGTGCTTATCTCTGTCATTTGATAGATTTCTTTGTTGGTGATTCTGTAGCGTCAGTCTAGAATGCTCAAAGGAAAATGATCTTTACTCACTCAAAGAATTTTTGGACATAGGATCTTCGGAAGTTTATTTCTGAACGGGTTTGGTGCCATGCATCTTGTCCGTATAAAAGTTTCAGTCTAAACAGTATATTTAAGAAAATGAGGTGAATGTTTAGATTCATGTTTTCGTTATGAAGCAACTTGTGGTTTGGTGTGAAACTACCTCTCTGTACAATTTCATCATAACCAATTTTTTTTATAATCATATCGCCCCAAGCAAGGCAGTCTATTGCCACTGGTGCGCAGAGAGGGTACAAATGAGGAAAGTTATGAGAAAGAGTGACAGGTTGCAGGGCGTGTCAAGAAGTGGGTAAGAGAAGAATTAAGATACTGAGAGTAGAGTGGTCTGGGTAAGGAGCATGAGAGATAGGATGCAAGTTAGCAAGATAAGAGATGACTGTTGACTTTACACTTAAACGCCTGGAGATTGTAGATAAATGGGAAGCAAGTTAACGGAAGGAAATTCCACAGGCGGAAAGTGCTAGTAAAGAATGTGTTTACATTTTATTATTTTCACTGTAAAAGGGTGGGACCTAGTTGCTAATCTTGTGGCTCGTGCAAATTCATGCATAGGGGAAACCAGAGAGCTAAGTTCATTGGAGCAGAAGCCGTGAAAGTACTTGTAGAAGAGACACAGAGAAGCCACATTGCGCCGGTGAGAAGGCGACTGTATCTTGGATGCTAGGTCGGGATCGATCACATTACAGGTTCTCCGTTGGATTTTTTGAGGGACACTTAGACGGATATCAAGGGCATCCAATCAGATGTGGCAGCAGTATTCAATGCAAGGGTGGATACTAAGTTTGTTATAAGTGATCCATACGCAAATGTATTTGATATGTTCAGTATTTACTAATTCCACATCCTGAATTTTGATGATTGATTCAAGTTTCTAAATGCAATAAAACTAAACTAATATTCAAAAAAGAAATTCAAAATTCCGGGAACGCTCACGGTGAAAAGAATGCTTTGGAGGTTTTGACACTCACAGGATATATTGAAAGGCAATGAGAACAGGGTGAAATAGCGAGTAATGGACAGCAAAAAAGACAAAGAAGACAGGTAACAAATCCAATATTAGAGCAACAGATGAGAGGATGTTATGGAGAGACATTATTATGTACATAGTCATATCAGAGTAAACAAAACGAATCGTGTTTGAGTGTTTTGAAGGTTTTTACTTTTAAAACATTAAAATTGTACTTTTACGGCAAAAAAGAATGAAATGAAACGTTATATACTTCATTACATTTTTTAAAATAATTTTACAAGCCAAGTGATAATGCAAGTAAGACTCCATATTTTACAGAGACTGAAATAGAATGAGAAAAATTTAAGGACAAAGAACTTACGTAGAAAATTTTAAAAAATTAAATTACTTAAATATGGCTGACAAGAATCATAATGGAGAGATTAAGATTTTTGAAGAAAGTTTATTGAATTATTCGGAATAGTCATTCTGTTGATTGGTTCGGCCACGTCATTTATTTTTTTTCTTGTTCCAAGTTTTTGGTAGTTCTCAACATGCGTACATTATTTTGTCCATTTTATGTGAGGAGGAAATCAGTATTCAAATAATGGAATAATATTGAACTGAATTCTCTGTGTGCGTAGCAAAAAAATGATATCAATTTGTTCTATAATAATCTATATTGGTTATGCACAGCGTAGAATTCATTTTTCATTATCTGAATCGTATTTTTTGTTACAGCTTATCAAATTGTTAATGATATTTAAGGGTAGATAATATTATGAGATTTTGAGAATTTTTTTAGCTAGTAAAGATTTATTGATACAAGTCTTACTAATTAACCCATCGCTGGCAAAAGCAAAGGAAAATTTATACCTTTACCCAGGGTATTTGCGCGTAATGGAATATAACGAACTCGGAGAGAATTAGAACATGGCACTTAGCATTGTGGTGCAGTGGATATCTGTTCGAAACGACAAATCGGGGAGCCGAGTTCGAATTCCAGTTGAATTCCTTACATTCACTTACGGGAATTACTTTTGGAAAAGGTATTTATCCGTCTCTTCCCTCTAGTTATAGGTTAAATAACAGGATAGATTGGATTCTATAGTCTTGGTTGGCAACCAGTCTACCGCAGAAAATAATGGCAACTTACTACGGGATAATCATTTGCCCAGTCAGTCATGTCTTTTTCGAGAAATAATCGCCCAAGCGTGTATCACGTATGGCACATAACAGACTGAATTAAGATATTAGTTGGAAACATAAGTAAAGCTTCTACAGGGCATAAAGTGGGGGATCGGTTTTCTATTGTTGTGAAGTAATAAACAGCTTCCAGATTAATTACTACTTAATAATATAATACATCTTTTCCCCGTCTAGCTATGAGTCAAGTAACAGGACAGATTGGGTTCTATAGCCTTGGTTGGCAACCAGTTTACCGCAGAATGTAATCGCATCCCATTGCAAGATAATATTCTGCCCAGTCAGTCATGTCTCTTTCGAGACATGATCGCCCAAGCGTGTATCACGTATGGCACTTAATTGACTGACTGAAGCTAATAGTTCGAAACATAAGTAAAGCTTCTACTGGGCAAAATGTGAGGGGTCGGTTTTCTACTCTTATGAAGTAATAAACTGATCCCCCACTAATTACTACTTATTAATACAATCCGTCTAATTCTCTCTTCAGCTATAGTTTATAAAGCAGGATAGAAAATCTTCTGCCCAGTCAGTGATGTCTTTTTCGAGACATGATCGACCAAAGCGTGTATCACGTATGGCACTTAACTGACTGACTGACTCTGATTAATAATTTCGAGTCGTTATCATCCGCACATCTAAGCTTACACCACATGGTATTCCCAAAGATCGTAAAAAGCTAAACGGGATAAAATATTCTGCCATTTTTAGCTGTACGATTCTTGTTATCTTTCTTCTTTTATTCTTGTTCATGTTATTAGTTTTGATAGGTAGGTTATCCGTTCTTTTCCTCTTTTCCGATTGCATTTAATCTATCTTTTGAGTATCAAACTTTCCATTGACTCCTTATATGCCTGAAATAGTTCAACTGTTTCTTTCTGATGTTAATTTTAGTATTGTTGTAGAGTGGCTGACACCGCTGTAACATTCTCACTGTAATGACGCATACTTTGAAATGGTATTTCAAGTAAAGAATAGTAGCATTTGAGGCGTATAATATTCGAGTATCATTCGAGTAATATTCGGAATGATGACTTCGACTATTATTGCTATCTAAACCCCTCCTCCTTGTGTTGTAAGTTCTGTCATGTCTGTTATTGTAACTATTGAACTGTTCTGTTCATATCCGTTTAGAACTGGACATGGTGCTGAATAATACGCAACGCAATTTCTCGGGGATACAAGTATTGTTTTTGTCTTCATTTTTCTAAAAAGCTGTCGATACTCATATGTTCATTCTATCTTTCTGTAGCTTCAATCACTTCTTCTCATGTAAAAAGGTTTTTCAGTATTCACAATCATATAGAAGGACTGATATTAGGCGATATTTCAGTGTATGACGAGAAACTACATCCGGCAGCAATGCTTTTGATCGGGAGGATCATTATTGCTGTTGTTACCAAGTCTTTTCTTTTCTAGCACGTTCTAATATCACTTTTATAATTAAATATTTAATCCCAAAACTACTTTTATAGTAAAAATGCTAGCAATAGCTTTTATAATATCTAACCTAAACTTATTTATAAATCGAACTTTGTCTGCGTGTGTGTGTATGTGTCTGTGTGTGTGTTTCCGTTACCTATAGACTCCGAAACGGCTGAACCAATTTTTTTGAAAATTTACACAGTTGTACTATAAGCGTCTGCGAGTGTTCCTAGCTAGGTTTTGTGTCGAGGTACCCCCGATAAATATTGAAAATCGATAATCGAAAAAATCGGGTTATAGAAGGAGTGGTCCAGTTTTAATCAAATTTTATACACTCATAGACAAAGACATAACAAACGATATTTAGTGGTTTCAAGGTTGCAGTTATTACAATAGAGCAGAAAATCGATTATATATATATATATATATATATACATACATAAAGCAAGATGTTTGTGTGTGTGTCTGTTTATATGACTGTAAGTCCCTTATACAAATCCACAATTTTTATCAGATTCTCACCAAACTTCACACAAATGTTCTTTAGGCTGAGTCTGAGCTCCAGGACCATGGATTAGTTTTAAAGCTTTCATTGCACCCGAGCAACGCCGGGCTATACTGCTAATATATATATATATATATATATATATATATATATATATACACGGATGACAATATACTATACTGCTAGTATATATATATATATATATATATATATATATATATATATATATATTATTTTGAACATTATTTTTACCGATACTCGTTCAAAATGTTCAAAATAATTCATTACAAATTGTCGGTTGCTTGTAACCAAGTTTCGTTAAAATTCGCTAATTTCCGTAACATGTTTACATATATATATATATATATATATATATATATATATATATATATATATATATATATATGTATATATATATATATAAATTTCCAGCAATGTATCTTTGAAGAAAAGATTTATCTGCAGTTGGCAGCGAATGCTGGACAATCTCATCAAAGATGAAGGAAAAATCTGATGCGACCGAAATGTACTTTTACAGAAGGATGCTGGGGATACCGTGGACGGTATACGAGATCAAAAATGAGGTTTTGTAGAGGATGGAACACAAGAAGGAACCTGATACTTAACATCAGGAAAAGACTGCTGAACATTTTGTGATATGTAATGAGGAAGGAGAGTTTGGAGAACATGATGCTCCCGGGACGGATAGAGGGAAAGAGAGACAAGGGAATGCAACGAATGTCATACTTGATAGACTTGAGTAGATGGATGGTGGAACGGGAACTGGGTGAGATAACAGGAGAAGGGTTATTAAGAGCGATAAGGAAGAGGGTGATTTGGAAAACTATGATCGCCTCTGTCCTGAAGGAACACGTCACGTAGATGATGAAGAAGAAGAAGGAGAAAAAGGTACACAATTATAACTGAATTCTTTATTAAACCCTGCATATCTGCGAATAATCGTGTATTTTTTTGTTTTTGTTTTTTAACCATAAACAATTAAGTGTTAAAAATTGCGATTTTTTTGTAAACATTAATTATTAAAGAAATATCTAATATAGCAAGATTGGAAGATGTCTCTACTTAAATATATACGAGTGATGGACATAAACAGCACCTATTTACGAATTTTAAACAGCCCCTTTGCAGATGAAGACAGAATGAGTGGCAACCGTTGTCAAAAATTAAAAGCTACTCTTAACAGGAAAGGAAAGTTCAGCCGACCATTTAGAGATAATAGCAGAATAGCCAAAACTCAGACAAATAAGGCATTTTCGTCACATTTGGTTTTCCAGCAGCGAATAAAACACGATTTCTAGCCCCCCCCCCACTTCCTTACGTTTCGAAAGTCATGAGAAAAATAATATATTGTTAAGGAAGGAAAAAAGAAAAAGGAGAAAATTATTTTTATAAAAGATATTACTAATGCTTATAAGAAATTAAACTTCATTAAATGACCCATAAGTTCTTGATATGCCTGAAAAACAAAAACAAAAAACAAAAAAAAGAAAAACACAACATTTCAGTAGTTTATTCATTAACGAAATTTTTCTGTTTGTTAATACTTTGTTAACCGTTTGTAAGATATGAGAAGATTGTCCCGCATTCACTGTTAGATAGAGGGATTTGTATCACATAGATGTTGATCACTCTTTTCTTAAATTCTAACGAAATTTTCCTGCTTCTTTATACTTTGTCTAGCTTTTGGAAAACATGATTATCGAGCATTTCCCTGCTATATAGGAGGATTGATATTACGTAGAATTTCATCACTCTTTTCTTTGTTTGTAACGAAATCTTTCCGTTTCTTAATATTTTCATGTACATTAAAATAATAAATCACACTTGTCAGCAATGGCCGTACTCATATAACGAGTCCACAACTTTTATGTATATACATGTAATGGAGGAAATTATGAAGATACACATATATGCATATGAACTTATGTTGACAGTTTAAAATAGAGTTTCTTTCGTAAACACTGCATCGTATCAGTTCGTAAATTGTTCAGACACTGGTAGAATTACTTCTACTCCAGACATTTATCTCCTCGGCAATACAAAATATCCAGGCACTTATCTCAGCTTCCGACAAATACTTATATGTTAAGAACTCTCAACTCTTGAAAATAGCGACATCGAGACGATAAAACAGACTTCAAAATGTTTAACTCGATTAGTTTTCTTTTTTTTTATTTTTGTTTAATGATATTTTAAGTAAAAATGTTTGTAGAAAATTTTTAAAAAAAGATAAAAAAAATATATGTATCCAGAATGTAATTTCAATGATATTGATCCGTGGACGTAAAATTTCTCGATGGCTTCATCTTCGCTAATCGATACGCGATCGATATGCAGTAAAGGCGAAATAAATTAAAAAAAAATTATATTCAAAAGAATGTTAGATCTGTTTAAAAAAATAAAGTCAAACTTTACAAGAAGGTAAATAATGGTGGTAAAGTTTGGAGCTGAGAAGGGCGAAAGTGCAAAACACAAAGGCCAATTTTAAACAGAATTTAAATTGGAGACATTTTTAAAATAGCATTTCAATTTGTTTTTAACTTGTAGAAATTTCTTATATTAAATGTTTTCACTATTCAAACTTGACTCAGAGCGTCTGCTCAAATAGGCGAATCTACTAAAAATAACGTTTTATTTATAATCATTTCACCCCAAGCAAGTCAGAAATGCCATTGGTACTTAGGTAAGTTCTTCTTTTCTGTGCCCTGTCCTTTCAGGACGTAGGCAATAATGGCTTTACACATCTCCCTCTTCCTGGTGGCTCTTACCACGCTTTCTCCTGTTACATCACACAACCCTCTTTCCGTTATCCACCTGATCAGGTCCTTCAAATATGTTTTCCGCTGCTTTCGTTTTTTTTATTTTATGGACGTTCAGATCAAAAAAGGTAGGTTTCTTCAATAACTAATTGTTGATTTGAGTTCAGCATATACATTTGCACAGAAATAATGCTATTTTAGATAAATTTGACGGGGAAAAGCCTTCGGGACTTGAAACGAAAATTTACCAATTTAACTGTAAATGAGTTATTTAATTTTTAATCGCATGTTACGAGGGTAGTTGCTACAGGATTACGCTAGTTTCATATATGAGGGGACCAGAAAACTTCTTTAACAATGCTTAACGAAACATATCACCAAGGCCTCAGATTAGTACTTGGCAATTTTAGAACCTCCCCAGTGAAGGGCTTATACAGAGAAGTTAATGAAACTCTATTCACATATAAGGCGCATTAAATGCCCTTGGAAAAGATATTTTTGAAAGACATTAGGGAACCTGGACTATGAAATATTTGGAATACATCATAGCACGCGATTTGGAAAATAAAAAATAAAAATACTGGATGTGAGGAACGTAATGTGCCCAGCTTAAATTTTAATTACGGTTTAATTAGAAGATACCAATTGAAGTTTTGACGAAAAGCGAAACTAAATTTAAACCATTAATAAAGAATTATTTTCTAAACAATTCATTCTGCATGATATTTGCATTTAACTTTAAATTAGTTATTTATTTAATTTTTAACCCTCTAGGGCCATTCGTATCATACTTGATACAGTATGAAAACAAGCCTTGAAAGAAATATTTTCCTGAAAAATTTTTTAAGAGAAATATTTTATAAATTTCAAATGAAAGCAGTACTGACTGCTCAGTCAATGAATACCAAATGTTTCCTTATAGGGAAATACCAAATGTTTCCTTATAGGGAAATACTGTATCAAATATGATACGAATGGCCCTAGAGGGTTAAGTAGTAATTAGTGGGGGATCTGTTTATTACTTCATAACAATATAGAACTGATCCCCCACTTTATGACAACTAGAAGCCTTAATCATATTATATTATTAACCCTCTAGGGCCATTCGTATCATATTTGATACAGTATGAAAACAAGCCTTGAAAGAAATATTTTCCTGAAAAATTTTTTAAGAGAAATATTTTATAAATTTCAAATGAAAGCAGTACTGACTGCTCAGTCAATGAATACCAAATGTTTCCTTAAAGGGAAATACCAAATGTTTCCTTATAGGGAAATACTGTATCAAATATGATACGAATGGCCCTAGAGGGTTAAGTAGTAATTAGTGGGGGATCTGTTTATTACTTCATACCAATATAGAACTGATCCCCCACTTTATGACAAGTAGAAGCCTTAATCATATTATATTATTAACCCTCTAGGGCCATTCGTATCATATTTGATACAGTATGAAAACAAGCCTTGAAAGAAATATTTTCCTGAAAAATTTTTTAAGAGAAATATTTTATAAATTTTAAATGAAAGCAGTACTGACTGCTCAGTCAATGAATACCAAATGTTTCCTTAAAGGGAAATACCAAATGTTTCCTTATAGGGAAATACTGTATCAAATATGATACGAATGGCTCTAGAGGGTTAATCGTATGTATATACAGCAGTTACTACCTCTTACCTCAGGTTGTTTACGATTCGCAATTTACGTAATGTAGACGCTCGTAGAGAAAGCGAGAAAACTAAACGTCAATTGTAAGAAATGAGAAAGTATAATTGTTAACAAAATGGGACACCCAACATTCTTTTTTTTTAATTTGTTTTCTAATCGTTTCACCTCAAGCAAGGCGGTAAACGCCACTGCAGAGGGCTACATAAGAGAAAAATATTAGATACGAGGAGAGAAAATAGAAAGACGAACCAGTTACAGGGGGTGTTAGAGAAAGGAGAAAGAGAAGGATGGGAATGCAGGTGTGATGACAGTTGCAAACGTAGAGAGAAAGAAAAATATATACACGGTGATGTAGAAAGAACTGGAGTCAAGTGGTGAATAGATTGGTATTGACATTACATTTAAATTCCTGGAGGTTGTAGCCATCAGGAAAGCAATAATATGGAAGAGAGTTCCAAGGGCAGAAAGTGCGAGAAAAGAAGCTGTTGGAGTAGAATTGTCGGCTGCATTTGGTTGATCTAACTGTGAAAGTTTGGGGCCCAGTTGCCATTCTGGTTGGACGAGTAAACTCATGTAATAGGGGCACCGGTGGCTAAAGTTCCTCGGAGCAGAAGCCATGAAAATATTTATAGAACAGACATTGGTCATACTTAATTCTAAGTACATCAACTGAAATATCTAGGAAGTGTTTAATGGAGGATATCGAAGGTTCTTCAGGATATCGAAAGATGCCTTTCAGAAGCTATTATAAATATTATTATATTTATTACAAGCCTTCTGGTAGATTTAGGTGAGCTACTGCGTCGAATTTTGGGGGTCTTCGGCGTTTTACCTTCAGTCTTATATATGCGTAAGAAATGGGGTAAGAAATGGCTCGTAAATTTTAATACTTCCAAAACGAAGCTGCTATCTATTAACCATCATAGACAATCGCACCTACCTCCCATTAGCATCGAACAAGCTTGCCTCTCAGAGAGTAAAAAAATACGCCTCCTTGACCTCACACTCTTAGCGGTCCTTAAGTGGAATGACTATATCGAATCCATTGCTAAATCCGTTCCTATGAAAGTCGGTTCTCTGTGCAGAGCCCGGAAGATTTTTCCGTTTGAATCTATCCTGCACATATAGAAATCTACCATCCGCTCGTTCATTGAATACTGCTACTACATCTGGTCTGGTGCCCCTGCTAATCTCCTCGGGGTTCTTGACAAAATACAACGGAGAGTCTGTAATGTGATCGATATCGACTTGGCAGACCGGCTGCAATCACTCTCTCACCGGCGTGACGCGGCTTCACTGTACCTATTCTAAAAATACTTTCACGGCTTCTGCTTCGATTAACTTAGATCACTGGTGCCCCCCCCCCTACGTACGAATTTGCACAAGATACTAGATTAGCCAATAGATCGCACCCTTTACAGTGAAACCGATAAAATGTAACCAAAATTTCTACTCCAACAGCTTCTTTTCTCGCATTTCCTGCCTGTGGAATTCTTTTCTACATGCTTGCTTCCTCGACAGCTACAATCTCCAGGAGTTTAAATGTAAGGTCAATAGACACCTCCTAACACACTAACTCGCATTCATTCTCAAACACTCTTCCAATCTACCCAACCCTCATCCTCGGTATCTCTACCCGTATATCACCCTCCTTCTGACATTTTCTATATCTAACCACTCTTTCTCATCACCTTTCCTTATGTAACTCGTTGCGCAATAGTGGCAATGGAATGCATTGTTTGGGGTGAAATGATTAAAAAAAAAATACGTAAAATCCGTAAGAATTTAGAAATAATATAATGATCTTATTTTTCTTTGAAACCTTAATCCATCAGAATAATTCTTCCTATACTTAACAAAACTCCATAGTTTATTTACATTTTTTCTGCGCGGAATTTTAATTTTTTTTTTAATCACAATTCTTCATGATCCCTTCAAATATAGTTACTGTTACAGACATTCAGTCAGTTAGTTAAGTGCCAAACGTGATACACGCTTGGGCGATCATGTCTCGAAAGAGACATGACTGACTGGGCGGAAAATTATCCCGCAGTAGGTTGCCATTCCCGACCAAGGCTAGAGAACCCAATCTGTCCTGTTATTTAACTCATAACTGGAATGAATAGACGGATTAATACCTTTCCCAAGGGTATTTGCGCGTAAGTAAATGCAATGAATTCAGCTGGAATTCGAGCCGATATCCAATGCACCACAACACACATCCGACATTACAGACATTAGCTAACCGTAACTATGAATATTTTGAGAACGTCACAGTACGGGTCAGCCAGTTACGTGCCATACGTAATAGGCGATTAGTCGAAGATTATCCCGCAGTAGGTTGTCATTATTTTCTGCGGTAGACTGATTGCCAACCAACCCTATATAACCCAATCTATCTTAATATTTAACCCATAGCTGGAGTGAAAAGACGGATTAAAACCTTTCCCAAGAATATTTGTGCGTAATTGAATGCATCGAATTCATCTGGAACTTGAACTCGTCTCTCCGATTTTTCGCAGAGCCGAGATCCACTGCACCAGAACTCGTGAATGAGCTTTGTGGTGCAGTGTATATAGGTTTGGAATGAGAAATCAGAGAACCGTGTTCGAATTCAAGTTTGATTCTTTGCATTCACTTACGCGCAAATACCCTTGGAAAATATATTGATCAGTTACTTCTCCAGCTATGGGATAAATAACAGGATAGATTGGATTCTGGACTTTTGCTTGGCACTCAGTCTATCCACAACGTAATGGCAACTTATTGCGGGAAAATCATCTGCCCAGTCAGTCATGTCTCTTTCGAGACATAATCGCCCAAGCGTGTATCACGTATGGAACTTAACTGACTTAATGAAAATAATAGTTGGAAACACAAGTAAAGTTCTACTGAGCATAAAATGGGGGACTGGTTTTCTATTCTTATTAAGTAATAAACTGATCCTCCACTAATTACTACTTATTAATACAATCCGTCTCTTCTCTCTTTCCACTATAGTTTAAAGAGCAGGATAGATAATCTTCTGCCCACTCAGTCATGTCTCTTACGAGACATGATCTCCCAAGCATGTATCACTTATGGCATCGACTGAAATTACGCGTCCGAGAAAAAGGGAAAAAAGTATGAGCAACATGCCGTACCCCACTAAGGTTTTACTTACAGTTCAGTTAGACGATATCAATTGAATCTCCTTCGAAAAGCGAAATTAGAGTTAAAACTTTAATAAATAATTGTTTTCTTTTTAGTCTGTTCGATATTTAATTTTAACTTTAAAAGTGTTATTTATTTAAATTTTAATCGCGTGACACTTACAGTCGTTACACCTTTTTACTTCAGGTTGTTTATGATTCGACGAGATCAAAAAACCGACGGACGAACGGACGTAAACTACGCTTTATTTATTTAGTATAAATTTGTTTTTATTAAATTCAGATTTAAACTTGTGTTTTTGTTAGATCAGACACGCCATTAACGTATTTTTTGTAGTTTATGTTTCATGAATATTTTTATGCTTTATTATTATTATTATTATTATTATTATTATTATTATTATTATTACTGTCTTCTGATGCTTATCAATGTGATTTTATTGAATTCTATTAGTATCTATATTTTGTTTATTTATTTAAATCACCAACAACTCAGTAAACACAATTGAATAAATCTGCGCAAAATGAAAATAAATGTAGCAATAAATATAAAATCTAAAAAAATGTTACAGAGCATGTTAGGATCAAAACGAGGCTTAATAGCCTTTGTTGTATGAAATATAGATGGTCACGCAGGGCTATAAAATCATTTTGCTTTACAGAAAAAAAATAAAATAATATGTATGTCTGGTTTCTCTGTTGGTTTGCCCGGTCGAAAATTGCTCCTGGCTAATTTGATTATTTGAAATTTACGGTGAGACACGCAACAGTATCGGATTTTTTCTTTTTCCTTGTCTCCAGAAAAGGGTCAACGGGACAGAGTTTCAATGGAACAAAATGGCGTCGCTTGGAGTCAGTAAGGCGGTATATATTTTCTCCTCGCCGTTACATATGCCCAACTCATTTTAGATTAAAATGATTTGTTAATTTCTATTTTTTTTTTTTACTTTAGTCCCAATGCACTGATGTATTCTTTCAAAAATATAAATAAAATAATTGGATTAGTGTATCAATGAAAAAGTTTGTATTGAATTCATATTTACTGCGGTTTTCGAAGCGTTCCAACTTACACAAGAGACGAGGAAGTATGAATTGGCAGGACCTTTAGTAAAACAAGATTGTTCCAGTCTGCGTAAATATAGAAGAAAAAAAGCAAACGTCTGATAGTAAGTTTTTTACTCAATGCAAAGTACTAGAGCCACCTAAGCTAGAGGCCTACCGAATGTGTTTGTAAAGATTTACTTTATTTACATCGGTCGAACTGTTGGCCTCATCTTTATTGCCATATTTCGGCCGTTATATGCTCCGGCTTATTCTATAATCTTCTATATTTCTGAGATGAGTTATTTTAAGTATTTACACTATTTATATTTTTCGAACTGTTATCCTCATCTTTATTGTAATATTGACAATTTCAGCCGTTGTACGCACCGGCCTTCTTCAGGTTCAATCTATGTTTCTGAGATGATGTATTGTAACTATTTACACTATTTACATTGTTCTGACTGTTCTCCTCATCTTTATTGTCATATACACAATATTTCGGCGGTGGTACGCTCTAACCTTCTTCAGGATCTATCTATATTTCTGAGATGAGGTATTGTAATTATTAACACTTTACATAGTTCGGATAGATTTATTTATATTCATGATGTTTGGGTCGTTGTACGCTCCGGCATTTTTCTGTATATCTTTATATTTCTAAGAAGCGCTAGTTCACCAATTTATGCTATTTGCATTGTTTGGACTGTTATCCTCATCTTCATTGTCTTATTCACAATGTTTCGGCTGTTGTACTTTCCGGCCTTCTTCTATATCTTCCTATATTTCTTAGATGAGGTATTGTAACTATTTACGGGAAACACCCATGGGCGATCAAACCTTGAAAGAGATATGGTGATTGGGCACATGATTTTCCTGCAATAGGTTGCCATTGCTTTTTACGGTAGACTGGTTGCTAATCAAGGCTATAGAACCCAATCTCTCCTGTTATTTAATCCATAACTGAAGCGGAAACGACCGATTAATACCGTTTCTAGAATTATTTGCGCCTAAGTGAATGAAACGAATTCAACTAGATTTCGAACGTGTCTCTCCGATTTCTCGTTTCAAGCTGATACACACTGCAATACATCGCACATCCATACATCAGTAGAGATATCTTAAATGAATCAATATCTTACTTAGCAGCCAACTTTTCACGATTACAAAAACAACAAAAAGGTCCAGCAAAGAAAAGTACTAACAAAACCTATGTAAAACTTCTTCGGAAGTATCAAACGAAGGTGTCAACCAGTGACCCGTCACAACACTATAAGTAAAGCCATCATAAATTCAAACGCATTTCCCAGACAATCGAAGCTATTTATCTGTTCCACGCTGTCGATTTTCTCAATAAATTTTGCTAGATTCCCTTTTGCTATTAAGACATTTCAAAATGCTCTCATCTAAACCCGCGATTCTGAAGATCTAAATCAATGAAATTCGATAATGATGATGCTGGCTGTTATGTATTTAACATGGTAAATTACGAAACAGAATATCAACCGGATATATTATTGTCTGGTGCCTTGATATTTCTTCCTGCCCAGTCAACAGGAATGAAACTAAAAATGTCGATACACAAGGTGTCTAAAAAGTCGTTAAACAAATAGAGAAATTTGTAAAGCATTACAACGGCAACTGGATACGGTTGACTTGCTTGAATAAATAATGAAGTTTATATGCAAAAATATACGAAGTCTATATGCAAATAGTATGTGCGCCAGTCATTTCACGCAGGATGGCTAAACAATATTTGAAACATAAAAACAACATTAGTTGCAGCCTGAAACATGACAAAAATAACGTTAATATTTTTTTAAATTTAGAAATAAGATTAAATGCAACGAAAACTATAGTCACATACACTAGTTTACATTGTTTTGATTGTTGTCTTCTTATTTGTAGCCACATTCACGACATTTGGGTAGTGAAATGATTTGGTCTTCTATATATTTTTATATTTCTGAGATGAAGTATTGCAATTATTTACATTATTTACATTGTTTGGACTGTTGTCTTCATCTTTCTTGCCATATTCACTCCTTCAACATCTGTCTATATTTCTGAGATGAAGTATTGTAATTATTAACATTATTTACATTGTTTGGACAGTGGTCCTCATCTTTGTTGCCCTATTCACCTTCAATGTCTGTCTATATTGCTGAGATGAAGTATTGCAATTATTAACATTATTTACATTATTTGGACTGTTGTCCTCATCTTTGTTGCCCTATTCACCTTCAATATGTGTCTATATTTCTGAGATGAGGTATTGTAATTATTAACATTATTTACATTATTTGGACTGTTGTCCTCATCTTTGTTGCCCTATTC
Source organism: Ascarosepion bandense (assembly GCA_037127315.1). Taxonomy (NCBI): domain Eukaryota; kingdom Metazoa; phylum Mollusca; class Cephalopoda; order Sepiida; family Sepiidae; genus Ascarosepion; species Ascarosepion bandense. The sequence goes on along the minus strand of JBBBDQ010000648.1, from coordinate 1,166,543 downwards.
ACCTTCAATATCTGTCTATATTTCTTAGATGAGGTAGTGCAATTATTTACATTATTTACATTATTTGGACTGTTGTCTTCATCGTTGTTGCTATATTCATGACCATTTCGAACTGAAAAATTTATATCGTTTACGGTGTGTAGATTGTTTTTATTCCACATGTCATGCCACTTCCCGATATTTTTTTATTAAATTTTCCATGTTTTTCTTCATGTTTGTTGCGGCCAGTTATTGAACTCACAACACTTTGGTTCAAATCGCTGGATTTATCCAACGCTTTTATCCACTGAGACATGTGTTCTTAAGAAACTTCCAAAAAACCTGAAAACAAGAAAAAAACGCAGCTTACAACTGTGAAAACATCGTGAATATGGCAATAAAAATGTGGAAACTATTCCGAATCATGTAAATAGTGTAAATAATTACAATTCCTCATCTCAGAAATATAGAAAGATATAAAAGAACGTGGTACAACGGTCGAAACGTTGTAAATATGGCAAGAAAATTGACGACATCAGACTGAACAATGTAAATAATTACAATTCCTCATCTCAGAAATATAGAAAGATATAAAAGAACGTTGTACAACGGTCGAAACGTTGTAAATATGGCAAGAAAATTGACGACATCAGACTGAACAATGTAAATAATTACAATTCCTCATCTCAGAAATATAGAAAGATATAAAAGAACGTTGTACAACGGTCGAAACGTTGTAAATATGGCAAGAAAATTGACGACATCAGACTGAACAATGTAAATAATTACAATTACTCATCTCAGAAATACAGATATATTCTAAAAGTGGATATGGCAACAAAGGTGAGGTAAACAATCCGAACAATGTTAAAAGTGTAAATAATTACAATACCTCATCTTATATGAATATGATAACAAGGATGAGGACAAGAGACCGAACAGTGTAAATCATGTCAATTATTACAATAGTTCATCTCAGAAATATAGAGAGATGTTGAAGATGAATATCGCAACAAAGATGAGGACAATAGTCCGAACAATGTAAATGGTGTAAATAATTACAATACCTCATTTCAGAAATATAGACATCGTTAATGTGTCAACAAAGATGAGGACAACCGTCCGAATAATTAAAAAGTGTTCATGGTTACAATACCTCATCTCAGAAATATTGTAATATAACAATCTGGCCCCACCCGAGGAAGTGATGCAAGCGATGGTGTTTTCCATCGGTGAAGGGGGCGGCGAAGCGACAAGACAGGTGTTTGTGAAATACATCCTGTCGAAGCCGGAGCGGATGTCGTTTTGACCTTATTTCCGACAGCGGCGGAAATGGCTACAGAGGCAAACAGATCAGGTGCCTCTTAGAATTACGTGGGCGTTACGTGGGCGAGGTAAAAACCGGAAGGAAAGTCCCGGTTCTAGAGGACTATATAAAACCTCGACACACGGATTCGCCAGTAGCAGAGAGCGGCCGGTGGAAGCAGAGAGAGACAACACAGGCAGACTACACTCCCGTCAGCCATTCTATATGCGCCCTCACCCTCCCGTTCTCTATTCCACACAGTTCGTCGTCATTAATAAAAATATAACCTTATATTTTTATATATGCGTGTTTGTTGTTTTGTCGTCGTACGGCGATATATAACAATATGAACAGAAAACTTTAGTTGTCCCCTTTTCTAAGTTTTTCGTAATGACCTTTTGATATTGTGTGAAGACTTTGTGAAATATCCTCTTTATAGATGTATTCCGTTATGGGGAACTCAAAATCAGTGGATAAATTGATATTTAACAGATTATTAGCGTATCGAATAGATTAAACTTCAATAGAAGTGTTAGATCGTTTTGTAGTACAAAAGCGATCCGTGTGTTTCGGTGCCTCGGGGTTTATCAAGTAGTCATTTTAACGTTCCTCTTCTTCCGGCCAACTTTTGCGGCAAATTATTTTACGGCTGCTGTTATTAATTTTTCACAGATATTTACGACCATCGTAAATAACTTTATTTGCAGTGTTTTACTTGGAAATAGCGAACGTAAAAGAAAGAAAGAAAGAAAGACATAACGAAAGAAAGAAAGAAAGAAAGAAAGACATATCGAAAGAAAGAAAGAAAGACATAACGAAAGAAAGAAAGAAAGAAAGAAAGACATAACGAAAGAAAGAAAGAAAGAAAGACATATCGAAAGAAAGAAAGAAAGACATAACGAAAGAAAGAAAGAAAGAAAGAAAGACATAACGAAAGAAAGAAAGAAAAAAGAAAGAAAGACATAACGAAAGAAAGAAAGAAAGACATAACGAAAGAAAGAAAGACATAACGAAAGAAAGAAAGGAAGGAAGAAAGAAAGAAAGACATAACGACAGAAAGAAAGAAAGACATAACGAAAGAAAGAAAGGAAGGAAGAAAGAAAGAAAGACATAACGAAAGAAAGAAAGAAAGAAAGAAAGACATAACGAAAGAAAGAAAGAAAGAAAGAAAGACATAACGAAAGAAAGAAAGAAAAAAAGAAAGACATAACGAAAGAAAGAAAGAAAGAAAGAAAGACATAACGAAAGAAAGAAAGAAAGAAAGAAAGAAAGACATAACGAAAGAAAGAAAGAAAGAAAGAAAGAAAGAAAGACATAACGAAAGAAAGAAAGAAAGAAAGAAAGACATAACGAAAGAAAGAAGAATGCAGTTCGTGAAGAAGAATAACTGGGCAGTTACAGAAGAAGAAAAAGAGAAAACAACAAAAAAAGAATGGTAGAGTTTTTGAGATATAATAAACGAAAAAAAAAAACGATATCGTGAGTGAAGAAGAATAATGAGAAGAAGACGAAAGAGAAAGATAAAAGGAGGAAATATAGTCGCTGAAGAAAATAAAGGAAAAAAGCGAAGATAATTAAACAATTAACATAATCAGAAAGTTATTCCATACTTGAAAAAAGTTAAAAGAAAATTATTACAATATAAGGAAAAAAGTAACATTCGAACAATAAAATGGAAAGAAGGAATGAAAAACAAAAGCAAAACGAATTTGAAAATAAAAAAGAAACCTACAAAAAATACAACAAAAAAAAGCTAAAAAAGCAAAAGAAAACAAAAAAAGAGAACGAGTGAAGACAAACAATGACAAAAAGCTAACAAGGAAGGAAAAATACGAAGAAATCAGACAAAGATTTTTGTTGGAAGAACCAGAAGAAGGAAATAGAAAGAAGAAAGAGCGAAAGAAGTAAACAGAAAGAAAGAAAGAAAATAGAAAAAAGAAAGAGCGAAAAAAAAACAGAAATAAAAAAGAAAGAAGAATATAGAAAGAAGAAAAAAGTAAGAAGAAAGAAATAAAGAAAGAGAAAATAAAAAAGATAAAAAAAAGAAAACACAAAGAAGAAAAAAGAAAGAAGAAAAGAAAAAAGAAAAAAAAGAAAAATGGGCGAAAGAAGAAAACAGAAAGAAGAAAAAGAAAGAAGAAAATAAAAAAAGAGAGAGAAATAAAAAATAAAGAGTAAAAAGTAAAAAATAAAAAATAAAAAAAAGCACTTCCACGGTTCATTTTCGTTCTTCTTTCTCTTGTGCATTGTCCCTTCAGGACGAAGGCTATCATGGACATCCACTTGGCTCTGTCTCTTGTCAGTCACAGTAATTTTTCTCTTGGTATCACTTCCAAGCCCCGTTCCGTCAACCATTAGGTCAGACATAACAAGTACGTCTCGCGCTGTGAGTATCAAGATCTCCAGGCCGTTCTTCCACATTACGTGTTCTACGAATGTGTCTCTTCCTGATATTTATTATCAGTTTTCTTCTCGCTTGCATCCTTTCAAACACCTCATCGCTGCTCCGTTCATGGTATGCTCAGCCTAAACCGGAATAAAATTGAATGCGTTCCTTCGGTAGGTTCTTACGATTATCTCATCATTTGGCGTCGCTAACCAGATGATGTAAAGGAAATAATACATACACAAAAGACTAAGAAAGAATTATACCATCAAATCTCTTTTTTAAACAGTAAAAAGAAATATATATATATATATATATATATATATATATATATTTCTTATATATATATAAATATATACTATATCTTTAGGG
>JBBBDQ010000648.1:1130000-1160000 GCA_037127315.1 Ascarosepion bandense | reverse complement strand
GACAAGAACTATTTTATATTTTATGAGGCATTAAAATAAATTTTAAAATCGCCCTTGTCCTAACTCGTTTGCACACTACCGGTAGTGTGAAAAATTATTAGGACAGGGGTGATTTTCCTAAAAGCCTCATTGAAATTAAATGAAGGGAGAAAAGCCAAGTAATTTGCTAATAAATATTGACTATTTAAAACTAGGTGTAAAAGAAAGGTATTAAAAAGAAGTTCTATTTAATTTTTCCTATTTTCTAATTAACAAGTTATTTTGAAGCTACTCATTATTCTATTATCCTTGGATATGATTGACTTTTTTTTCTTCTTACCCTCTCTCGAATTGATAAATCTTATGTTACTTCGCAAGACACCATTTGGAACAAATACAAGCTACTTGGCATTAGATACCATTAGATACATTGAAGAAGCTTGTGATGTTAATGTCTGAGAGAATGAAGGTTGTGATCAAAGCAAAAGGCTATTATACTAAATATTAAATTTATTTTGTAACAAGTATTTTTTTCTTGTGAAAGCATTTGTTGAGTAAATCAAATAAAATTAATTTAATTAAATTGTTTATTTTCTGTCAATATGCCTCATATAAGATCAAATAATTATTGTCCTAATAATTTTGCACAGTACTGTTTGTCGTCTGTATTACGTAAAAATGAAAATAATACTGACATTTAATTTTAATAGATATCTTTACCATAATTAGATAAAAATTGATTTGAAATACTTAAAAGTAAATTTGCTCAATAAAATCGCTATTGGCTTCAATCACGCCCCCTCATGAGACTAGGGAATATCTTTTATCTGTTCTTGAGGTTCTCTTGGATTAATTTGCTGAATTTTGTCATAATTCTAGCCTTCATTTCATCTTTGGCGTCACAAGAGTTTTGTTGGTCTCTTGCTCAACTGCAATACAGACACTATTATTAAGGCGATTGCAGTCTGGGGAGTTATGTGGCCACATTTAAAAAATAATGTAGTCAAAGAAATTGTCTAACAGGAATGATTGTTTTTTTTTTCGCTCGTGTGACATAGTACAGAATCTTGCTGACAGATTTTAGGATCTACCAGCATAAAGGATTTAGGGTCTTGAAGCACTATATGCTCATAGGCCTTCTTGTTCGGTCTGAATACTCTGTGAGAATTTCATTTTGTAATATTAGTAATAAATAATTATGGCCGGTAGTGTACATGTAAGATATATATATATATATATATATATATATATATATATATATATATATATTATAGAGTCTTCGTATTTTACTCCGGTTCCAAGATAGATAGATATATAGATAGATAAATATATAAATTGATATAAAAGGACTGAGATAGATAGATAGACAGATAGATAGATAGATAGATAGATAGATAGATAGATAGATAGATAGATATATATGAATTCGACTGAGATAGATATGAATGGATTGAAATAGATTGATAGATACAGAGAGAGAGAAAGATAGAGATGAATGTGTGTGTTTATTTCTAAATAATTTATGAATATCTATTTAATGCAACACTCTTGTTTAAATTCGATACCCATTTTTGTTATTTTAAACTGTATGTATTACGTATATCGGTATTCGCTTTTAAGAAAACTTAATAAAGAATATGGGCTCTCCTGCCATTGTAGGAAAAATCCTTTGTTTGATCCGGCTCACGTCGTCAGTGCTCCGCGATAGCGAGCGGCACAGTCGAGATTCCAATCATATAATAATGACTCGTGTCTTTAGAAAAAATATTTTAACAGTCAAACTATAATATCAACCTTATCTCCATTGAAACGACAATTCATGACGGCCGCCGTTTAAAAGGTGAAATCTCGATGGCGGTCCATATTTGAAAAAGGCACTGAAAATCAATGGGAGTTAATAACATCACGGCCAAGAGAACTGGGTCCCTGGTTGGCCGAAAAGGACACGTTCGTGCAGCGAAACGATGCCATACCAAGCAATGGCTAAAATCCAAATCGAGATTTGTGTATCACGAGAGGAAATCTTGTTAATCTTGGAAACAATTTCCATGCCAAGTAGATTTCTAGCAGGCCTGATTTTAGCAGCTGGGACCAACCATGTCACACACAGAAGGAAGACCAATCCTCATCCCCTTCCGTAATCCACCAGTAAGAAATAAGTTCCACTCGCACAACTTATTCGGGTAGTTTCGTGAGTTCATTGTTGTAATGTCTTCCCATTTTATGCTTATTCAATTCTTCTTTTCATTTATTTTCCTGTCTTTTTGTATTTATATAAAGTTTGGTTTACTTTGATATATTTGTGTGTACATGAGTTTTTGCGTGATGAATGCTGTATTATTTATTCATCGTGTTTATTTTTGGTTGTTTATTTTTGGGCTGTTTCTTAAGTGGTTTAGGATTTATCAGTGGTTAGTTGCTTTATATAAACCACTTTTTTTCCCAAAGATGCACAAATAATACAACATTCATAAAGCAAAAATTAGGTAATGCTGTATTATTTGTTAATCTATTTTTTTCTCCCTTTTCTTAAGTGGTGTGTGTTTTGTCGGAGGTTAATGTCTTTATATTGACCCCTTTTTTCGCTAAAGATACAAAAATAATACAACATTCATAAAGCAAAAATCATGTAATGCTGCATTATATGTTAATCGTGATTTTTGTTTGGTTTCCTGAGTGGTGTAGGATTTGTTGGTGGTTAACTGCTTTATATTAACGTCTTTTTCGCGAAAGATTCATATAGCAAAAAAATCATATACACATAAAAATTACTCCAAACTTCATATAAATAACAAAAGATTGAAAAATAACAGAGGAGAAAAACCAGATAGACCCTAAAGTGCAAAGACAATACAATAATGCCCTCACTAAACTTCGAAGTGGGCATGACATAAGTAATACTTTAACCACATTCATGCAAACATTACCTTGGTCCTTTCATTTAGCAACCCTTTCTCGTTCTATGGCTAACTTCTCTTCTTAAAACAAAATCTGCAGGTTTCTTTTTTAAACTTTTGACACGTTCTAAAATTATGGTTATGCGTTCAAAAAAAAAAAACGTTCGAAAATCAGCTAAAATATAAAACGCCTGAAGCTACTGAAAGTTGAAACCAAAGTTGCGTAATCGGCTGATTTCAGGAATTAAAATTTGTAAAAGCACTACATTATATTTGCATTGAGCATGTCTTAAAATGACTATGTAGTGGTCTAATTTAATTCTGACTAATTAATGAATAAAAATTATTGACACATATATAATAATGGGTGGCCACTCGTACTTGAGCATGCCTGACGCTTGCTCAGGCACACTTGTTTTAGTTCAACACCCACATTTCCAACCTGTGGTTTATACTGCAATTATAATGAGCAGATCTTAGTTACAGTTTCTGGGAGAGAGCACGTTATTTTGCGTGATTAACTGTCTGAACAAGGTCAGGATGATCAAACTCTCGGTCAGGAAGACTTGGGACTTCGAGCTAGCAAATCCATCAACGGCTCCTGAAACACAATTTTACTCAAAAGACTTGGGTTTTCAGGCACTTACCAGTGGTGTCACACGCTTGGATCACCTCCTCCAGTGTAATGAGATCAAGAAGCCACCTTCTTGACAAAACGGCCATGGCGGGATTCAAACCCGGAATTCATGATCAGAAAGGGAACGTTCTAACGACTCGGCCACGAGCATATATATATATATATATATGTGTGTGTGTGTGTGTGTGTGTGTGTGTGTGTGTGTGTGTGTGTGTGTGAAAATAAAGACAAAAATTGTCCAACATTTGGATATTTTTTTTATTATACTGGTTCTAAGTTCATGTGAGCTGCAAGCTAAATAATCAACTTAATAAAAAAAATTCAAATGTGACACAAATTTTGTCTTAGTTTCCCCTAAAATTATAGCCAAAATACCATGTTTAGAACGGCTCATGATTAAACATAGTAGACATTTATCGTCTCTTATATTTAACGTTATATGTTTAGAAAATTATCTGCTACCTCGATACACTATATATATATAGAGAGAGAGGGAGAGAGAGAGAAAGAGAAAAAAGGACAGTATTAGTTTTTGTTGTTTTTCACGAAATTTTCCTTTTCTGATAATTTTTATTAGCTTTTTGAAGTTATCTCTTGCTATTCCAATTCTGCTTCAGATTTCGCTGTCATATCTTCCGACCTCTGCTGAAACAAAAAAAAATTATGCTTAGCGTTGCTAAATAGAAACAACTGAGGAGAAAAGCGAGAAGAAAAGACTAAGCATAAAATTCAAAAGAATCGAATGTATGGCCACCAGCAGCCTTTGAGATTTCACCCGTCCTATTGACTCAGTCGATTAAAAACTTCATTAGGCGCTTAAAGTTTATTGCTTTCCTCTCCCGCCGTCTATTAAACGTAATGAAACGTGTCACCTCAAATATAGAAAAAGAAAATCTGATTCCTTTTACAACCCAAAAGTATGCTATTGAAGATTTACAAGTTACTTAGAATGACCCACAATGACATTATTGAACTCTTTGCTTTTATCGTCCAGGTCAGTGTAAACATTCGTTTAATTAGCGTTTCCAGAGTGGAGCCAAAATGTCTCTGCAGCCCAGATTTAAGGCGCTCACAGAATTTTAGAAACTTATTTGGAAAATATTATCCTATATTTCCTCCCCGCTTACGAAAATAAAAACGAACTTTTGAAAGAAAGAAAAAAATACGCATACTCTTTCAATCACACACCAAAAAACAAATGATAGAACTTGCATAAAAATTACTTACTTGTATAATACAATTAATGTTTTAATAGAAAATCGTTGAGAAAATCAGATTTGTTATTTTTTTATCATCTATGAGATGGAGGTTGTAGCTAAACAGAAGATAGAAACTACGAATTTAGGTACCTCCACTCAATTAAAGAAAACAACATATCATGATGCTAAAAGGGCTCAAACTTAATAAAAACAACATTTTATCATCAAATTTATCCTATTATTAAGAGGAAAGATGAAATTTTGTTTTTATTATTTTTAAATTTTTTAATATCATTTCAAACACGTTTAAAATTTTAATTAAAATTTCATTTTTTGTTTTCCGTCAGCCATTCACACTATATTTAGGTAAGAAAAATGGAGTCGGTGGCGTAAAATGATTTTGTGGCGAGAGAATTTTCCCTCTCTCTCGACCGCCGGTCTAGTGATTTCTTTTTCAAATCTCAAAGGCTGGTCAGCAGCAAAAAGAAGACCTCAAATGCCAACTACAATTCCGGAGAAACTCAAATAGAGCAAGTAAAGAAATTTTAAATATCTGTGAAGTATTGTGACAGAGAATTGAAAGTGCATCACTGATATCCAAAGAAGCATTGGTATGGCGAAGGCTGCAATTTAAAAGCTAACCAGAATGTAGAGAAACAGTAAAATTACATTGGAAACTAAAAAAAGAGTTTTGCACTGCGATGTGATATATGTCCTTCTGTATGGAAGTGAATGTTAGACGATCTTCTCAAGGATGAGAAATAGGCTTGAGGAAGTAAAAATGTGGTTCTACAGAAGGATGCTGAGGATACCATGGACTGATCATGTGAACAAAGATCAGGTGCTGGAGAGGTTGCAGATGAGAAGAAAACTCATAGTTACATTCGAAAGGAGTCTGATAATGTCCCTGGGACTCGTAATGAGTAACGATGACCTGGAGAATCTAATACACACAGGACGGATAGAGAGAAAGAAAGAGAGTATAAAGCAGAATGAGTCACATTTAATGGGGTGGAGCAAATTGATGGTGGGGCGAGATTTGTGAGGGATACCAAGAGGAAAAATATTGAGAGTGACAAGAAACGGCCAAGTGGAAGTCAATGATTGCTTACGTCCTGAAGAGACGCATGATGAAGAGTTAGAAGAAGAAGAAGAAGAAGAAGAAGAAGAAGAAGAGTTAGAAGAAGAGTTAGAAGAAGAAGAAGAAGAAGAAGAGTTAGAAGAAGAGTTAGAAGAAGAAGAAGAGTTAGAAGAAGAAGAGTTAGAAGAAGAAGAAGAGTTAGAAGAAGAGTTAGAAGAAGAAGAATTAGAAGAAGAGTTAGAAGAAGTAGAAGAAGAGTTAGAAGAAGAAGAAGAAGAGTTAGAAGAAGAGTTAGAAGAAGAAGAAGAAGAGTTAGAAGAAGAAGAGTTAGAAGAAGAAGAAGAGTTAGAAGAAGAGATAGAAGAAGAAGAAGAAGAAGAAGAAGAGTTAGAAGAAGAGTTAGAAGAAGAAGAAGAAGAAAATGGGTTAGAAGAAGAGATAGAAGAAGAGTTAGAAGAAGAAGAAGAAGAAGAAGAAGAAGAAGAAGAAGAAGAAGAAAGTTTACTATTGGTGTCAAGGAGTACTTCACTTGTCGTCTTAGCCTGTGACCGCCTGGTAATTCGTAGCTGATTGTGACATTTTAACTCAGGTTCATGATCGATATTTTGCAAATGCGTTAATATGACAAGACTGACTGAGGGTCGCAGCTTTATAGTGGTTTTACTTTTAGTATGTTCTGTTACCCAAAAAATTAGTTTATTCATTTTCATCCACATCATTTGAGTAAATATAACACGGAATTAGACGCCTAACTGAGTTAATATCACCTGAGTTAATATTCGGAGTAGATCCTATCCTTTCGTATAATATTACGCATTAAAAATAAAGTAAAAGACGAAACATAACGCATGAAATGAAAACACAGACAGATCTGTTTCGCTGTTTCACAGCTCATCAGTACGGTTAGACATCCGTTTTCTTATATACAGGATTGAAGCCCGACAGAATTGACTTCAGTCGGCGATTCTACATCTGAGCTATGGGCGCTCGGTAGACGAAGGCAGACTTTTAGCGTGTGATATACCATGTACACATACGCCAGTAGTGAGTATATTCTAATTCATTACTGAATGAACGATGCGTAGCTAGTGTTATTAAAAAGTCTACCATTCTTCCAGAGAGCTCAATCAGGGTGTGAGAGCGCAGACAGATATGTTTTGCTGTATCACAGCTCATCAGTACGTTAAGACATCCGATTGCTTTTAGCCATGATTGAAACCCGACCGAACTGACATCAGTCGACGATTCTACCTATGAGCTATGGGCGCTCGCTATATATATATATATATTAACAACACCCTTTAAAATAAATATTCCATTGTTTTAATTTCAATCTCATCGCATCCCAATCAATATATTGGCGATTTTCAACGCTTATTGAAACTGACACAGCTAACATTTCCTGCCGCCACATTGATCCGCGTTGTCTCAATATTCCTTCGTATACAGCAAGAAGGATGTGCGTTGTGCTGCATTGTATATCGGCTCGGAACGAGAAATCAGGGAGCCATCATTCATCCATCTCTTCCCTCCAGTTATAGGTTAAATAATAGGATAGATTAGTTTCCATGGCCTTGGCTGGCAACCAGTCTACCGCAGAAAGCAATGGCAACCTACTGCGGGATAATCTTCTGCCCAGTCAGTCATGTCTCTTTCGAGACATGATCACCTAAGTGTGTTTCACGTATGGCACTTAACTGACTGACCGAAGATAATAGTTGGAAACATAAGCAAAGCTTCTAATGGGCAAAAAGTGGGGTATCGTTTTTCTATTGTTATTAAGTTATGAACTGATCCCCTACTAATTACTACTACTTATTAATACAATCCGTCTCTTCTCTCTTCAGCTATAGTTTAAAGTGCAGGATAGAAAATGTTCTGCCCAGTCAGTCATGTTTCTTTCGAGACATGATCGCCCAAAGCGTGTATCACATATGGCACTTAACTGACTGAATGAAGATAATAGTTGGAAACATAAGCAAAGCTTCTAATGGGCAAAAAGTGGGGTATCGTTTTTCTATTGTTATTAAGTGATAAACTGATCCCCCACTAATTACTACTTATTAGTACAATCCGTCTCTTCTACCTTCAGCTATAGTTTAAAGAGCAGGATAGAAAATGTTCTGCCCAGTCAGTCATGTCTCTTTCGAGACATGATCGCCCAAGCGTGTATCACGTATGGCACTTAACTGACTGACTGATACACTCAGAAATCTTCGAAGTTATAATAACCTCACACTTCGCTTCGTTCAATTAATGTTTTATCATTTTATTAATTTTTATTTTTGTTATTTTATTTTGAATTTGCTTATCAGTATATATATGAACAACATTTCCTTGTGTGATGATTTTGCATTGGGCACCGCAGATTAATAGCTTTTGAATTTCAGTATGCTATTATTATAACGATAATAATATCTATCTATCTATCTATCTATCTATCTATCTATCTATCTATCTATCTATCTATCTTCTTTTGTTCACTATCTATCTATCTATCTATCTATCTATCTATCTATCTATCTATCTATCTATCTATCTAACTGAATGTATTTGTTATAAACTTGAAAAGAAAACGGTTAAAAATTAAATCCAAAAACGGATCCTACTAATATTAAATAAATATAATTCCCTTCCGTTTACTTGCTTTCCTGACAGCTACAATCTTCAAGAATTCAGATGTAAAATTCAATAGTTATCTTTCATCTCACTAACCTGCATTCTCTATCTCTCTCTCTCTATCTCTCTCTCTCTCTCTCATGCTCCTTTCTCCGTCCACTCCAATCTCATCAGTATTCTCAGCCTTATCTTAACCCTATAAACCTGTCACTCTTTCTCATAACTTTCCTCCTATGTAACCCCCTGCACAACAGTGGCAGTAAAATGCCTTGCTTTAGGGGACACGATTAGAAAATAAATTAAACCAACTCAAGTTAGAGGGTTCAATATAATTAAATTTATTTATTTACAGAGCCAATATTAATAACGTACAAAAAATTCAAATTTTCCAAAACTGTATGCCCATTTCAACCAGTGAATTTAACATCAACCACATCATCGATAACAAAACATAATGGTAAGATAAATTTACTTGTTTGTGTGTGTGTAAAAACGGAAGTAAGTGTAGGGGGGGAGTAAGAAAGAAAAGAGAAGGAAACACGTGGTAGATTCTTGCTTCCGGAAATGTTGCCAGCTTATTTTAATCGATATATTTTCGGTTCTGTCATCAAGTGGAAACTTACAGTTCCTAGATCAAGAATCTTCCACGTTTGTCCTTTTGTTCTTTTTTTCTACCTTTGTTATATTCTTATTTCTGTTATATATACACACACACACACACATATATATATATATATATATATATATATATATATATATATATATATATTACCTACACCATTTACTTAATTTCAGGAAATTTCGAGAAATTAAAATCTGATAGCACAATTTAAACGCAAGACTCCTTCGAGAATGTAAATCATTTGTTTTTTAAACAGTTGCTGTTTCTTGAAAATTTGCTCCGAATAGTAAAATAAAAACTGCAATAAAACTATGATATTGTTTAATTAGATAAGCTTTTAATTGGCATTATTTGTAATATATATTTATTACATTATAGTCTGAAGGAGGAAACTCGATGAATAATAGGTTTTTACATGAATTGTTTTCATTTTGATTACAATAAATTATAAATTAAAAATATTTTGAAAATTCTTCAACACCCTGACCACGTTAAGCTTTTAAAGTGTTATGTGGAGACTGTAGTTACTAAGAAAAAACTGAAAAACTTCATACACACTATTTTGCACTAAGATTTAAAAAAATATTTTTTGTGTGTATAAACCTGTCTATTTTGCAAGAATGGGTGACTATACACACAAAAAACATGATTAATAGTAAATTCAAAGTCAACATTCTTGAAATTAAAATACGGAGAATATTCCAACATTGTTAAGATTACTGAGAATATGAAAATTGTATATAAAAAAAGTGTCAAAACCTTAACAATGCTTGTTAAGTGAGTGACAGGCGGTGAAAGGTCTGTAAATCACCGCTAATGTTTGCTAATTAAATCGTTTTTTTTTTAAATATTTAAATTAAAGTAAATCCTATGATTTGAATCAGATTCGGTATACATTAAATCAGCTTATATTCTTCAAATAACATTTCAGAATATATATTCGATTTTTAGATTTTTTATAAAGAAAATTACTTTGTGATAAAAGACGACTTAACGGGCGTTAATCAGCTAATTTTAGCGCCTCCTAAAATTAATCGAAACCAATCAATATGATTTCTGTTTTAAATAAACTACAGAGTATTTTGCTTACTAGAACTAATACATTTAATTCCTTAATTTTCAAATAAAGCTAAAATAAAATATTCAAAATAAATTGTTTTAATTTTTAAAATTCATTTAATCGCGAGTTATAGCGGAAAGTGGAGGGCCCAATCCAAAATTATGAAAAATCGAAATATTTTGACAAGTAGAGCTCAGGTATCATTAACAAAAACTGGAACAACATAATTGAAATGTTGTAAAGTACTGTATTTTAGATTTAATTGTAAATAAGTACGAATTAATAACAGCAAGGAAAGAGAGGGATTCGTCCCTATCGACATAAGAAAAAAAAGATGAATCGAAAGAGTTGTTGCAAAAATGAAACAGAGGAAAAATAAAAATGGAGGGAAAGATAGAGAAAAATATCTATTAAAAGAAAGATGAAGTGAAAGTATTTGTTATAAAAAAAAGAAAGAGAAAACGTTCGAATGTAAGGAAGGGGAAATATCTAAAGAAAGAAAGAAAGAAAGAAAGAAAGAAAGAAAGAAAGAAAGAAAGAAAGAAAGAAAGAATTTTTACATGAAGAACGAAGAGAAAATACATGGAGAGAAAAAGAGGAAGATATATGTGGAAAGAAAGAAAAAGAAAGAAAGAAAAAAGAAAGAAAGAAAGAGGAAGTGAAATGAGAGGAAAACGAGAGATCGAGAGAAAGAAATAAAAATTATGTGGAAATAACAAAAAAAAAAGAAAAAAACGAAAGAAAGAAAGATGATGCGACGGACATGTTACAATAAAGAAAGTGAGGAAAAGATAAGTTCAAAGGAAAGAAAAAGACAAATATATATTTAAAGAAAGAAATAGAGAGAAAGAAGAATTGTTTGAAGAAAAAGAAAGAAAAAGGTTGGAGGAAAAAGAGAACGTATACGTTGAAGGAAAAATGAAGTGAAATAATTGTTACAAGAAAGAAAAAGAGGAAAAAGAATGATGGATGTGAAAGGAAAAGAAAACTATCTGTAAAAAGAAAGACAGAAAGAAAGGTGTAGGTATTTTAAATCAATGTCTTGGTTTGGTCATCATCTGTAGTGGAGCGGGGGTCTGCCTAAGCGTTCATCATCAATAACGCTGCAATCACCAACACTAAACTTGGCGAAAAACTTTCGTACAGGGTACAGTTTTGTCAGCTAACCCTAACCCTTTACCGTCCACAGCACAAATCTTTATCGTTGCTTACTCTACATTGTTGCCTTTATAGTAATTGTTGTGGGATCTCACCCTTTTGCATATTATAATGGACTCGACTGAGCGTACATATAATCCTGCCATACAGAGAACAGCAGTTAGTGGAAGATCTGGAATCTCAGTTGTAGTTGCAGTTTACAGTGGAGAGTAATTGTAGGGATCCGTTCCAGTTATCGAAGAGTTCCAACAGATACCGAAGTTACCCAGAGACCAGACTAGCTCTGAGCTCCACTCAGCTAGAATAAGTTACTCGGACATACTATTTCACTTCAAGATTTTTATATATTTATTTCTACTAATTGTATTGACTAACCCGCGTTCCAGTTTGTATATTACATTCAATATAACCTACTTTTCTATCTCCATACCGGTTTTTGTTGTTCCTTATTTTGGCAGTTCCTTCTCCGGAATCTACAACAGTAATAAAAACGCATCAAATGTCTAAAATGCAACTTATTATCTTCCATTTTCATAGAAATGCAAAATTGACATGAATTAAGTAATTTTAAACATTCATTCTCAAGTGATAGTTTGAAGTGTGTTCTCATCGGAAACTTGAGCATCTGTGGATATGGATGTGGATGTGCGTCGTAGTGCAATGTCTCAGAAAGAACGGAGATCGATTACCAGTCGATTTCTTTTCATTCACTTACACACAAATACACTCGGGAAAGATCTTCGTCTATCACTTCGCTCTCCGGCTATAGGTTAAATAACAAAACATTTTGGGTTCTGTAGCCTTGGCTGGCAACAGGTCTACTGCAGAAAGTAATGGTGACCTACTGCGAGAAAATATTCTACCTAGTGAGGCATGTCCCTTTCGAGACATGATCGGCCAAGCGTGTATCACGTATGATTCTAAACTGAATGTCATTTGTTGATGAATTTGATGTGCTCTAATGTGTCGGAAATTAAACGACTAAAAATCGGCAGAATATATATATATATATATATATATATATATATATATATATATATATATATATTAGAAACCGAACACCTGCACTATACAAATCAAAAGAAAAAAGATAGAAAATCAACCAATCGCAAGCCGGACCGCTCCCAGAAAATAACAACTTACGTCACACTCCCTACATATAGGGAAGTCGATCTAGAATCAACATTAAAAACTAACTCAGCTCATCAAAACGGTATCCTGACAAAACTTTGAAGTTGACGTGAACCTGCTCAGTTAATAAAGACAAATTATTTGCACTAAAACTATCAATGCTTTCTCTCCAGTCCTATCGGGCACTTTACCAAAACACCTTTTATCAGCAAACTACCGAAAACAACAATCTTGGCGCCAAAAACTATCACTAATCAGCACACACACACACACACACACACACACACACACACATATATATATATATATATATATATATAAACATGTTTGCTTATACTGATAGATAGATAGATAGATAGATAGATAGATAGATAGATTTTGATCATAATTAAAGTACATTAATATTCAGTTGTATAAATTTACTCAGTACATTTATATTGTAGATCCTTTTAATATTTTTCATTTAGAAATGAGTTATTTTCGCAACCTAGGTTTCAACCTTTCGGTATCTTCAGACGATTTATAATAACTGATTTTCCAAAGTTTTACAAACGTACAAAAGGTTTTTTTACGAATGCGCGACTGGAATTTTTAAACGACTGAAAATTTTAAAAATTAGGGAGGAATTACTTCAGGATCTTAAAACACTTTTATCCAGTTTTGTATTATGTATGAAAGAGAGGTGGGGGGTGTCGAAAATACTTGCACAAATTTGTGGGGTGGGTCCTTTAGTCCAAAACAAGAATATGTTTCATATAAACATATTTCCGCAAATCCTCTGTTTTTGAGTTATTAAGTTTAAAGAAAGTTTATGATATAATCAGGAATCAGCTCCTAAACATTGAAAATATATTTTTGAAACGTATCTTGGCTTGTACATATAATGGCGTCTACCGAAAAAAAGTGAAACAAAGATTTTGAAGAAATTGTTTATATGAACATTTGTGCTTGTTTTGGTGTAAAGAACGCACCCCAAAAATTTGTAAAAGTATTTTTTGATAAACCCTATATCTATATCTATATATATATATATATATATATATATATATATATATATATATATATATATTAGTAAAATAAAGAACAAATGTAGTAAAGGTCCAGAAATCGTAGCATTTTCTTTTTAAAGTGCTCAGTAGAAAGTAGAGTAATATTTTTAGGGTAAAGTTTTTATTATAATTAGTTAGAAGGATGCTACGGATATCGTGGACTGAGCATACAAGCAACGAAGAAGTGTTAGAAAGAATGGCAACAAAAAGGAAATTGATGCTGAGCATCAGGAAGAGACAACTGAAGTTCCTGGGACATGCAATGAGGAAGGAGAGCCTGGAGAACCTGATACTGACTGGACAGATAGAAGGAAGGAGAGACAGAGGAAGGCAGCGGATAACATATTTGCAGGGTCTGATCAGGTGGATGACGGAACGGGGGTTGCCAGGAGCAGTAGGAGCAAACATACTAAGAGCCACAAGGGATAGGGAGACGTGGAGATCCATGATCGCCTACGTCCTGAAGGGACAGGGCACATAGAAGAAGAAGAAGTTATAATTAAAATAATTTACATCGCTACACAGAAGCTATCACGTTTCAGTTGAATTAATTGGACTTCCTCAGCCGATGTGTAATTACTAGTGATAAGAATGATTTTTAACAAAATTTAAAAACATTTCGTTACCCTTTTTCCGCCAGTTAAGGTGAGGTATAAGCACAGAATTAAATTTTTTCTTGTGGGTAAGTCTCAATTAAACAATAGAATTTAAGTCTAGTTAGGTGGAAAATAAAATTAGGTGATGAAAGTGGGTGAGTAAATTTAAGAGGTCAGGATAAGCTAGTTATTGGTGGTGTTTACATTATGTAACCATTATTTAATATATATATATTTATATATATATATATATATATATATATATATATATATATACATACTTGTGTGTGTGTGTGTGTGTGTGTGTGTGTGTGTGTGTGTGTGTGTGTGTGTGTACTTTAAAAGAGCGGGAGGAAGAAAGAGACTTTATGGAAAAGAGGAAATCAACAATATTTATTTTGCATAGTCCCATTTTTAATTTTAACTACGCAAAAAACTATTTTCAATTATCGAAAGAATAACGCTAACCATTTTCGAATATATTTAAATTGATGCATTCGTTTAACCCGAGGCTAATTTTCATGGCTGGCAAAAAAAAAAAAAAAAGTCAAAGAAAAACCATAAAACATAAAAAAGCATTAGTCGATTTCATGAACGTTATCTACGAAGAAACTTTTTTTCTGGGTTTTGATGTCACAAGGAAAAATGCTTTTAACTTTTGACGAGATCCAAAGCAGGAAGATTTGCTAGTTTCTTAGGTCATTAATATACGACATGAATGGCGAATAAAAGATTTCTTATATCAATGCATTTCACAATATCTATCTATCTATCTATCTATCTATCTATCTATCTATCTATCTATCTATCTATCTATCTATCTAATTGAGGCTGTTCATATATCTCTCCCTCTCCCTTCCTCTCTCTTTCTGAATTTTGTTCCTATAAGATACGTAGTAAGGGTGCCAGAACGAAGTTAAACAAAACGTTTGACTCTCTTGGGGTCTCTGGCTACGGATTTCTCCTCATGGTCTATCCACCAAACGTTTCCCATGATTGCTGAGCAGCGGAGACTTAAAATCGGATCAGGGAACATAAAAGATTTTCAAATCAAACTATAAAGTTCATTACCTATTATAACATATTAGATATATTTGGCTTCTGTAAATGTTCATATATATATATATATATATATATATATATATATATATTAAACAACATTTCTTAGAAAAACATAGCCTTGTAGGTAATATCAGATTACTATAGATTTTAGTCAACAATACAATAATCCTCACTCATACACATTATAAAAAGAATTTTCAGATATTGGAGGCCATCTTCATTAAATCCAAACAACCCACACAATAAAATCTGGTCATTGCATTTAAATAAATGGTTCTGTAAACATTTCGAGCTCTCACACGGTGCGACGTCATAGAACTGCATTACAAATTTACGAAATGCGTTTGCTATATTTGGTAACTTTATTGATTCTTAGCCAAGTTTTATGTCAACACAAAATAATATCGTCTTTGATGGTGGATGTTTTTATGTTAACGTCCGTGTAACCTCTCTGGAGATGGCTCAGGTGAGCCGAAAGCTTAGAACCAACAAAAATTATCCAAATGTTGGAGAATTTTTGTCTTCATTTTCAACTGTAATTAAAGCCAAAATACGATGTTTAGAACGGCTCATGATTAAACATAATAGACATTCATTGTCTCTTATATTTCACAGTATATGTTCAGAAAATTATCTGCTGCCTTGATACACTAAATATATATATATATAATGAATATACATATTATCTTATGTCTATGGCACGATTCGGAGTTTCGTTATGCAACTATCTGTCCATACATTGAGCATTGTTTTATTAACTCCTGAATAATAATACTATATAGATGTACACCCTGCTCATAGGTATATTTATTAATTTACGATACTAAATATATATATATATATATATATATATATATATATATATATATGTGTGTGTGTGTGTGTGTGTGTGTGTGTGTGTGTGTGCGTACATCAATCTTAGTCAGATCTAATCTATTTATCTACTGATCTCTGTTTTTAACTATTCATCTCAGTATTTGCAAATCTATCTATCTATCTATCTATTTATCTATCTATCTATCTATCTATCAATCTATCTATCTATCTCTGCAAACCTTTTCATATCTACCTATCTATAACAGTCACATCATATCTATCTATCTATCTATCTATCTATCTATCTATCTATCTATCTCATGTCTACCCATATCTATCTTTTTTTCTACACTAAGATTCACTCCATACAAGGCTTGGGATGCACTCGAGCTAGGGGGCAATGTTACGGAGCAGTTTATATTCATAGAAACGTTGTTATAGCAACAGAAAAGATGGGGACAATAGTTCAAATATAAAAAGTGTAAATAATGAGAACTCCTTATATCAGAAATTCCGACAGAAAATAATCTATGTTATACAGCAACAAAACTTCTTTCTTACTCACTCTCTTTCTCTCTCTCTCTCTCTCTCTCACACACACACACACACACACACACACACACACACACACACACACACACACACACACACAAACTGTCTTTTTCTTTTACAGTATGTTCACCCTGTAGAAGGCAAAGGGTCCACTCGTGGTAGAGGGCTAGATTAAGAAGCAGTTTATATGTATAAGAGGGAACATAAGAATTTTCTATGACTGTGATTCGAGGAAAGAAGTTGAGTAGAACTTATATCTCCCTAATGAAAGAAGAAGGAAATGTTGATGGTTTTGCAAATATGTAAACGGCATGGCGAGTCCTAACCATTGTGGAAGCAGGTGATGTAAATCGTCTGAGCACTTTTCATGACAACAGGAATACAGCAGTGATAGACTCGCCAAATTCCGCTTGTGAGAAAAAGGTCGAAAATATTTCATCCCCAACAAAGACTCAAAATGGTCTTGAACGTTATGA
Source organism: Ascarosepion bandense (assembly GCA_037127315.1). Taxonomy (NCBI): domain Eukaryota; kingdom Metazoa; phylum Mollusca; class Cephalopoda; order Sepiida; family Sepiidae; genus Ascarosepion; species Ascarosepion bandense. The sequence continues at coordinate 1,143,066 of JBBBDQ010000648.1, read as the reverse complement.
AGACTCTAAAGTTACGTCCAGTCTGTTCCTTCCCAGACATGACAACAGAACTACATTTTAGGTCTGATTCGAATCTTATTGTTATAGTGTCTCCTATTAGGAATGGACTCTTCCTTTTGATATATATAAATTACATTCGTGACTTCCAGATAGGAGTCAACAGTAGCAGTAAGAGCAGTTACGAGCAATCAACAAATACAGCAGTTAACGAGAGCAATTAACGACAGCTACAAGTCAGGGAGCGTAAAGATACTTTCGGACTTACTTATTTCTATATTCCTTATTATTAACACTTGCGTTGAATATCTTGTTTCTTGTAATACTAATATGCTGTTTTGAACCCACTTCCTGTGGCCCGTGTCTTACTTCCGGCACAAACTGGTTTCTACACTTTGCGGAGAAGTTTCGCCATAATTCCACAACAAATCGGCGACGAAGATTCTCAACACTTATAAAGGTAGAAAATACACTGATGAATCATATACTTAATGGAGTAAAAAAGGGAGCCGAACATTTTACTTCTATCTCATAGCGCTGGGTCGTATATAAAATTTCCGCTTGAAGTAAGCTGTGAATCCGAGGCTCAGTCACACCTCAAGGTACAGGGCTTTCTCGAGGAGACATCAGTGAATGATGTTTGTTCTAATTGGATTGGCGGTGATCGAATGTAATCAGTTTGGTTGTGGAGGCGGTGAAAGTAACCAGCGAGTTTTTACCCCTACTGTGAAGTTGTTTTCGATTGGAAGTGCGGTATCTGCCAATATCTCATGAATAAGATCTTTAGAATTGCGACCGTAATATCATCGTATCTTCGGCATAAATGTTTATAAATGATAGGAGTATATTCTTAGGTAGATGATTTATGTAAATCAGAAAAAGAATTGGTCTGAAAGGTGACCCCTTAGGGACGCCTGTGTTAACTGCCGTTAACTACCGATAGGGGTCGCAGGTTCGAATCCTGCCGAATGGCACACATTTTCGTAATAAAAATTTATCGTAAATAATCAGGCCGGTAGATATAAATATATAATACTGTTTCATTAAAAACAGAATATCTACTTAAATACGAGTATCGATAAAAAAAATAATGTTCAAACAATTCATTTCATATATATATATATATATATATATATATATATTGTAAAACATAACAGACGATGATGTTATATTCTGTTTAATCATGGGCCATTCTAAACATCGTAGTTAAACTTTAAATTCTGGTGCTAATAAAAACAAAATTGTCCAGCATTTGAATATTTTTTATTACGCTGGTTCTTGATCTCAAATTTCGGCTCACATGAGCCATCTTCAGCATGGTAACGGCCACGGAAGTGCAAACGCAGTTCTTACATTGGAACGAAACTGTATGTGTAGATACAATGTAATGTCTTGTGAGTAGCTTGAAATGTTATTTTATTGAGTGTGGGTTGCTTTGTTTTAATGTAGATGATCTCCAATACCTGAAGGTTAATGTTAATGTGTTTATGTGTGAGTATTGTTGCGTTATCGACTAATATATGTCTAACATTACCTACATGAGTTTGTTTATCTAAAAAACATTGTTTAATCGAACTAAAATGTGAAAGATGACATATATGTCTACGGTAGAGCCTGGTTGTATTAAAACTAATATATCTAGCAGGTTTTTTTTATTAGTATCAGATATACAATCTCTGGGTGAGCTTGTAAATTTAAACTACATTACTTTTTTGTAGAGGATTTAGTAGCATGGTTGTAGGGTTTTTAGAGACTATGGTGTAAAATGTTTTAATTTTTTATAATATATAATGAACTTTACTTGTTTATTATTATTAATGGGTTTAACATTTCTACCTATACTTTTTAGTGTTTTTTATCATGTTTGTAATTATAATGCATAGTATGCAAGAGTATATATATGTATATATATATATATATATATATATATATATATATATATATATGCCGGATAAACATTGTTATCATTTATACTTATTTAGGAATCATTATTATACATTTTAAATGATAATAATAGAAACCATAAATACAAAGAAGGAATAATCATAAAATAAATTAAGATTATATGTAAGATTCTAATCAAATATATGAGAAAAATGTTTATTTTAATATCTGAAAATTAAATAAATAAAAATAATTAAAAATAAATACACAATAATTAAACGTTGGAAAAATATCACGTTTCAAATTTTAAATTTAAGTGGAGTAGATAGACTAAACTATCGCCCGGTTCACAATCCATCCACGTCTATTGAACAGGTGAAGAGGCTCATCCCTTGTTCCTTGTTTAGGATGTGGTTTCCGGCTTTCTCTTTTCTAATCTTTTCACTGTTTTCTTTTTTGTCTCAATTGGATTAGATAGACTAAACTATCGCCCGGTTCACACTCCACCCACGTCTATTGAACAGGTGAAGAGGCTCATCCATTGTTCCTTGTTTAGGATGTGGTTTCCGGCTTTCTCTTTTCCAATCTTTTCATTCCTACGTAGCCCCCTGCGCTTCAGTGGCGTTACCGCCTTGCTCGGGGTGATATGATAAAAAAAAAACCGTATAAAATATTCTTAAACCGAATTCTGTTTGGAAATTTAAATTATCGTATACCCTATGGTATGTAATATGTAACTTAATTATTTGGTATGGTTTTATCGGAATGCTAACCGTTTAAGAGTAATTTTTTTCTTTCTCGCTTGTAATCTCAAATATATCTCCGTTTGTTCATTCAATACAACAGACAAAGTTCAAGCCTATGAGCTCAATTACCGGCGAAATACTCAATTCTGTCGTTCCGCTGGAAAATGATTACAATACTGCCTTTAGGTCGGGTTTTCAACTAGTTAATAAGGAGTCAGTTGTTAGTGTAATACCGTAGAAGTTCTTCTCAAGCTATTAACGCTCGTGAGAAGCACCATCAATGAAAGTACATCCCGAAAACGAGGATAAAGAAGTACCGCTTTCGATACGTTGGATAAAATCAATGTTCGGCACCGCTTATCCTTTTTCATTCTAACAAGGTCGGTCAGGGTCATTATTGATGGAGAGAAAGAGAGAGAGAGAGAGAGAAAGACAGAGGGATCCGTTTAGTTCAAGGAAAGAAAGAGAAAGAGTCATTAAACCAAAGACAGTGGACCCTTGAGCGACCAATCACCTTTCTTTTGACCGCGCTTGCCAAGATAAAGTCATGGTTAGCCAATGATGTAGCACTTCGGGAAGCATCCGTTCCGGCAGTGGAGTGGTCACTTTTCACTGAACCCAGCGACCCGTCGAATCTTACGTCTGGTCGTCCACCCAGTCCCCGTATCGAGAAATGTTCATTTTCAAAACACTCCCGGATGATAGAAGAGTGGTCAGTCGGCTCGACTGATGAGTGGATGGTCAAAATCTTAGGTCAGAACCAATTAATCATGGGTGCCGTTCGAGAATGTCAGTGAAGCGAGCGTTGGCCTGCGGGTCAGTGAGGTGGAGATAGGCCTTAGATCAGACAAGCTTTCTCTCTGAATAACTGCCTTGTATATTATCATTTCTTTTTTTTAAATTATTTATCTAGCAAACAAATACCCAAAAATATCATTAAAATGTTAAAATAAACATTGAAAAATAATATTTCTTTTGTTAATTAAGGGGAATTACGATATAAATAATCTTCTCCATTTATAAATAATCTCTATTATATATATCGTCCGTTTATAACCAGTTTCGTTAATCTTCGTTAATCTTCGTTAATTTCCGTAACATGTTTACGTTTGTTGACATTGCGATGCATTTCAGAGCAAATATGTTTATTACGATGAATTCGAAAATTGTGTTATAGGCTTAATTTGACTTCGTTTCGACTGATCGTCTTTCTCCAGATCACTTGGTGATTTCCTCGATGTGGACAGTGGTCGCAAGTTCGAATCTTGCTGAATGACAAAAGTTTTTCGTAAATAATCAGGCCAGTAGAAATAAATACATAATACTGTTTGATTATAAACAAAATATCTACTTAAATATGAGTATCGATCAAAAATAATGTACAAACAAATCATTTCGTTTTTATTACCTATATTTTTATGTACATGTAATATTTAATTCAGTCATAGAGGATGTGCGTTGTGGTACAGTGGATATCGGCTCGGAACGAGAAACCGGGTGAACCGAGTTCGAATTCCTGTTGAATCCATTTGAATACCACTTACGCGCAAATACCCTTGAGAAAGGTATTAGTCCGTCCAGTTATGGGTAAAATAGTCAGCAACCAGTCTACCGCAGAAAGCAATGGTAACCTACTGCGGGATAATCTTCTGCTCAGTCAGTCATGTCGCTTTCGAGACATGATCCCCCAAGCGTGTATCACGTATGGCACTTAACTGACTAAATACTTAAGTCCGTTTGATTTTTTTTTTACTTAGAATTTTTATTTTTTTTATTTTGAATTTAATTTTAATTTTAATTTTAACTTTTTATCCACATGTAACTGTAGAATATTTAAATTTTTAATCTTGTTTATAAAAAAGCAGTAACTTAACTTTATAAAATATATTTCCCATGAACATCGAATGAACTTAAATAAACATATATATATATAATATACGTATATATGCATAAACACACATATATATATATATAAGTAAATTAAACCTATTCAGTCAACAAACCTACCAAGGTTTCATTTAAACGGATCTTCAGAACCAAATCTGTCTTGTTATTTACCCCATAAGTGGATGGAAGAAACGGATTAAAACCTTTTCCTTGGGTATTTCTGCCTAAGTGAATGCAAGGAATTCAACTGGAACTTGAACTCGGCGCCCCGATTTGTCGTTCTGAGTCGCTATCCACTGTACCACAACGCACATCCTTCCTTATTTTTTGTGACACGTAATTTTCCTTGGATGTGCGTTGTGGTACAGTGGATATCGGCTCGGAACGGGGAGCCGAGTTCGAATTCCAGCTGAATCCATTGTATTCACTTACGCGCAAATACCCTTGGAAAAGGTATTAATTCGTCTTTTCCTTCAAGTTATGGGTTAAATAGCAGGACAGACTGGGTTCTATAGCCTTGGTCGGCAACCAGTCTGCCGCAGAAAGCAATAGCAATCTACTGCTGGATAATCTTCTGCCCAGTCAGTTATGTCTCTTTCGAGACATGATCGCCCAAGCGTGTATCACGTATGGCACTTAACTGAATTAATTTTCCTTATTACTTGTCCCAAAACCCTCAGTTGTCTTTTCTTGATACCAAGAAATTTCTTTTCGTTTGCATTCTCTTCAAAACATTCTCGTTGCTCACATGATCTGGCCATGGTATACTCAGCATCCTTCTGTAGAATCACATTAAATTCCTAATATCGATATACTAACAAAGCTTATCATAACGATTAACGTGGAAATATTTATAGAAACAACACAGGAAATCTACCTTCCGACATTGGGAAAGTGTTTGATGCCGAGATGCCTCGTCAAGTTTAATAACATTACAAATTATTTTTATTTTATCTAGGATCTATAAATATATCGCACAAACACTGCACTATAGCATGAAGTAAATGTGTAACGATCTTCCCGATGTAGTAAGATCCCAAGTAGGCATACACGCTGACGACACCACCGTTTATTCTCGCCTCGATAAAAAATCTGCTGAGGTTGACAAAGAGAATCTTGTTGCCGACCTTAAGAAGAACATCTAATCCGTGGTGAACTGAGGTAAGAAATGACTCGTAAATTTTAATGATACAAAAATGAAGCTTGCTATCTATTAGCTATCATAGACAATCGCTCCTACCTACCATTAGAATGTTCCATGCTAGCCTCTCTGAGACAAAAACACTACGCCTCCATTGCCTCACACTCTCAGCGGACCTCAAGTGGAATGACTATATCGAATCCATGACTAAATTCGCTGTTAAGAATGTCGGTTCTCTATGCAAGGCCAGGAAGTTTTCCCGTCTGATTCCATCCTGCACATATATAAATCTACCATCCGCCCGTGTATTTAATACTGCTACCACATCTGGTCGGGTTCCCCTGCTATTCACCCCGGGGTTGTTGACAAAATCCTATGGAGAATCTGTAATGTGATCGATACCGACTTGGCAGCTCTGTTGCAGTCGCTCTCTCACCGGCGTGACGTAGCTTCCATGTGCCTCTTCTACAAATATTTTCACGGCTTTTGCTCCAATGAACTCAGTTCACTGGTGCCACCAGTGTTGTTGACAAAATCCTATGGAGAATCTGTAATGTGATCGATACCGACTTGGCAGCTCTGTTGCAATCGCTCTCTCACCGGCGTGACGTAGCTTCCATGTGCCTCTTCTACAAATATTTTCACGGCTTTTGCTCCAATGAACTCAGTCCACTGGTGCCACCTAGGAATGAATTTACACAGATTAGTAACTACGTCCCATCCTTTTACAGTGAAACCGATAAAATGTAATCGCAAACAGCTTCTTTTCACGCACTTCCCGCCTGTGGAATCCCCTTCCCTATACTTGCTTCCTCGACAGCTACAATCTCCAGGAATTTAAATGTAAAGTCAATAGACACCTCCTATCTCACTAACTCGCATCCTTTCCCACAATTTATTTTCTCTATCAACTCCACCCCCATTCTCGGTATTCTCCTCCGTCTACTACCCTCCTCCTGATAATTTCTATATCTAACCCCTCTTTCTCATCACTTTCCCCTATGTAAACCCTTACGCAACAGTGGCATTAGAATGACTTGCTTTGGGTGAAATGATTAAAAAAAAAACACACATTTTGGTAAGAAATGTTGTCTAGTACATAGATTCCCAACCCGCGATTACCCCCAAATACAATTTCACTATTATCCATTACCACAACGTACAAAGTGTTTTTTTTTTTTTTAATCATCTCACCACGGGCAAGGCATAAATGCCACTGATGTGCGGGGGGCTACATAACTGAAAGAAAAGTAATTAGAAGAGAGAGAAGAGGAGTACAAACCAATTAGAAAGAAGCAATAGAAAGATGAAAATGCAGGTGTAATGACAATTGCAAGGGGGGGAGAAAGGGAAGGATATACGGGGTGGGGGAAGGGCTAGAGTTAAGTGGTTAGTAGATGACTATTGACATTGCATTTAAATTTCTGGATGTTGTAGCCGTCGGGAAAGCAAGAATATGGGAGCGAGTTCCACAGGCGTGAAGTGCGAGAGAAGAAGCTGCAGGAGTAGAATTAGGAAAAGAAGTAATTATATTTTCATACATCAAAAGCAGACAAAGTTAATGGAAATTATTCAATACAATAGTACCAATCTATAATAATCAGAGGTACAGTAGCCATAACCTAGCCGTGATTCTTAATGTGAGTGTTCAGCTTGTATTGCCTGTGCCAGTTTATTTATTCTTGGCTTTGTGACTGAAAGGGCTATTCGGACATCGTTTGCCACGTTGAGTCTACTACGTTTCTTGGTCTACATTCGAAGGACAATAAAAAAAAGCTTGTTCACATAGATAAGTTGTTGAAAATCCTATGAGAATTTGTACTGCTCTAGAGGCTAGTGTTGGTATATCCTGCAGACGAGAGATCCAAAAGGTGTCTAGACAAGACTTGGTCGCAAATAAAAGCTTCCATGCATTGTTCATCCTGAATGTGAGAAATTCTTCCTTTGCTGGATAGTCCTCATCAGGAATGATATCTTCACTCACAAGATATGGGTTTCTTACCCATCCATTGTTGGAATTATTGTTGGAGGGGGAATTCTTCCTTGAAATGCTGTCTCATTAATAATTTAGCACAGTGTGAAATTTTAAGCTGATTACCTCTTCCTAAACAAAACATCCATTACCCCCAAATATGGACTCATTACCCCACTGGGGTAATTAATCCCGGGGTTGGGAACCATGGGTCTAGTATGATACTGTGAATCAACTTGCATATAACAGGAGAACTTGCTATTGTTTGAATATTTCCTTTTCAATTCAAATCAGTTGAGAACGTTAACTCAAGCAAAAGCAATGAGTTAATTTCCTGAAGGTTAACATCAGCCATGGATGTTAGAAAACAAAAACCAATCTCGATAGAGAATTAAAAGATAGAAAACAAAAAGCATTCTTGCAGATAAAAGATAGAAGTGTTGTAGGCGAGCAAATTAACAAACCATTTCCTGCACCAATTGGAGTAGATAGACTAAACTATCGCCCGATTCACACACCACCCACGTCTATTGAACAGGTGAAGAGGCTCATCCCTTGTTTCCTGTTTAGGATGTGGTTTCTGGCTTTCACTTTTCCAATCTTTTTACTTTTACGTATCCCCCTGCGCATCAGTGGCGTTATCGCCTTGCTCGTGGTGATATGATTAAAAAAAGAAAAAAAAAGTTAACAACAGATTGATGTTCATTTTTTAGCTCAGCACAATTTAAACAATATAAGGTACGCAGACGATACAGTGCTGATAGCAGACACAGAAAGAAAATTACAAGACCCCCTACAGAAGGTATTTGAAGAGAGTGACAAGAAATGACCTACAAATAAACTGCAAGAGAACCGAATGTATGATCATCAGCAGAAAGGGCAGTCCAAAATGCCAATTACAGGTGAAGGACTCTAAAATCAAGCACGTACAGAAATTTAAATATCTGGGAAGTGTTCTAACAGAAGACGAAAAGTGAGACACTGAGATCCGAAGGCGAATTAGCATGGCGAAAGAAGCACTCCAGAAGTTGAGTAAAGTATTAAGAAACAGGACAATTTCACTAGAAACAAAGAGGAGAGTACTGGATTGCTATGTGATGTCGGGTCTTCAATATGGCAGTGAATGTTGGACAATATCTTCGAAGACGAAGGAAATACTTTTAGCAACTGAAATGTGGTTCTACAGAAGGATGCTGCGAATATCATGGACCGAGCATGTGAGCAATGATGAGGCTTTGGAAAGGATGGAAACGAAAAGGAAATTAATATTGAGCATCAAAATAAAACAACTAAAGTTCCTGGGACATGCAATGAGAAAGGAGGGCTTGGAGAACCTGTTACTAACAGGCCAGAAAGAGAGAAAAAGAGTCAGGGGAAAGCAGCGGATAACATATTTGGAGGACCTGATCAGGTGGATGACGGAACGAGGGTTGCATGGTGCTTCAGGAGAAAGCGTGCTGAGAGCCACCAGGGATAAGGAGATGTGGAAAGCCATGATTGCCTACGTCCATAAGAAACATGGCACATAAAAGAACAAGAAGAAATCATACTGATATATTTTTTATCATTTTACACCAATCAATGTGGGGTGGGGACACTAGTTTGCACAAGTTTACAGTGAAAGTGAAGACTAGGTACAGAGGTTATTGATTGAACAAAGGGCATAAGATGGATGGGATTCAAGAAGATAAATGTCAATTGACGTTGCATTTAAATTACTGGAGATTGTAACTATCAGGTAAGCAAGTAAACGGAAGGGATTTCCACAGGCGAGAAGTACGAGGAAAGAAACTTGGAATAGAAGTGGCGGTTACATTTAACTATTTCAACGGCATAAGGGTGGAAACTAGATGCCATTCTAGAATCACGCTTCAATTCCCGTGGACAGGGTAACATATAGAATAGCTGATCAGCTTTGAAAATATTTGTAGAAAAGACAGAGTTATGAAAAAGTGTGACGGGTTACAGTGGGTGTCAGGAAGTAGGTAAGAGAAGGATGAATGTGGTCATAAAGTGAGGGATCAATTTATATATTAATAGGAATGTAGGACTGATTCCCCTCTTTATATCCACATTATAACAGTAAAGACGTTTTTTTCTATAATCATATCGCCCCAAGCAAGGCATTTTACTGCCACTGTTTTGCAGGGAATTAGATCGGAGGAAAGTTATGAGAAAGAGTGACAGGTTACAGTGGGTGTCAGGAAGTGGGTAAGAGAAAGACGAATGTGGCCATAAAGTGAGGGTTCATTTTATATAATAATTTAATGTAGAATTGATTTCCCACTTTATATCCACATTAAAATAAATTTTTATAGTCATATCACCCCAAGCAAGGCACTTTTCTGCCACTGTTTTGCAAGGGGTTACATAGGAGGAAAATTATGAAAAAAAGTGACAGGTTATAGGGGGTGTCAGGAAGTGGATAAGAGATGGATGAGAATACTGATAATAGTGGAGCGGACAGAGAAGGGAGCACGAGAGAGAGGATGCAGGTTAGTGAGATAGGAGATGACTATTGACTTTACATTTCAATTCTTGGAGATTGTAGCTCTCAAGAAAGCAAGTAAATGGAAGGAAATTCCACAGGCGGGAAGTGCGAGAAAAGAAACTAAAGGAGTAGAATTTGCGTTTATAATTTATTGGTTTTTACAGTAAAAGGGTTGAACCTAGTTGCTAATCTTGTTACTTGAGTAAATTTATATATTGGAGACACCTGTAAGCTAAGTTCGTTGGAGCAGAACCGTGAAGTATTTGTAAATGAGACACAATGAAGCCACATTTACGGCAAGATTAAATATTTCTGTTATCAGCATACAAAACTCAAATGAAAACTGATGACATTAGGAAGGCCCTTGATTAGTATCCACTAAGTCCATTGATAGAGTTTTCGGGAACACCTGTATTAATCTAGAAGAGTGTCCATTCAAGACAATTATCATTCATGATTTGATACGAAATACAGTGTCAGTTAAAAAATTCTATAATCTTTAATGGAAAAAGATGGACTTTAATGGAAAACTTTATTTTTCAAAATCTGCGTCTACTCGACAATATTCATTCCTCATGTATGGAAACGGGGGTTCAGTCAATCGATGCTGGCGATCCCAAAAATTGGTTGAATAGTGGGTCAGAAATCGGCCCGGGTCATCCGGCTTCCATAGGTACAAATCACTACTTTTTAGAAAACCAAGTATTTCATTCTTGGGTCCCACTTTTATCTGATGTTCCTTCCTCGTTTCACCGATCGTCGGCTTCTTGTAACTACAAGAGTAAACGCTGCTTGTACGGGGCTCGGTTATATCCCAGACATCCAAGGGGTCCTTTTTCAAGACTTCTGCCATTTCTAACTTTTTTAACAAATTATTCGTCGTTGGGGTTTCTTTAGGGCATTCGGGTCCTTCGGATACCATATCAGCATTACGGCACGCATCGGGACCTGGCTTCTTTATTATCTTAGGAAATTCTTTCTGGCCTAAATTGGGAACGAATTTAAAAGGACGGTAATCCGTTTGCGTTATGGTTAAACCTGTAGGCCTATCTGTCAGCCAATCTGGCTTTTCACCGACGTATGACGTAAATGGCCGACCGGAAATCGTTTCAAACGGAGGATAATTACGAGTAACACCGGTTGGCGGTTTACGTTTTGGATCAGAGGCCACCTTGTCGGTTGAAACTAACCCGTTTTCTAAACTTTCCCTCGTTACTGATTTTGTTGGAAAAAATTCTTCAGGTTGCTGATAGACTGTGTTCTTTGTAAACGAAGAAGGGACACGGTAGAAATCCTGTGGGTGAAAATCCCACATACTTACGTTTGTGTATGGCTGGAAATCTTGCATAGTGACGGTGCAATAGTTGTTCAGACATAGATCGCCCATTTGCGGGTTATCGACTGAATCTAACTGACGCGAATATCTCAGAAACGGTCGTTCGTTAGATATGAAACCATTTGTACATGGGGTACATTTCGCCGGTTTGAATTTTCCCGTTCTGTTACGGTAGTTTGATGCGTATTGGCTTGTGTAAAAATTCATTATATCTTCACTGGGACCAGAACTTTTCCATTTCTCATAACAAGAAGGATCTCTCTTTTCGAAAGTTTTTATCGAATTCATTTTGTTTTTGTTAAATCTATAAAAACAAGGCGAATGATGAAGAATTTTTTTTAATTTCGTTTTTTTTTAATTACTTAATAAAAAAAATCAGAGTTTTGCATTTTTTAAAAAAATATTCCACAGTTTGTTTTTAATTTAATTCTTATAACAAAACAAAGGAAATTGTAATTATTTGTTTGCGAATAAACTGTTTATTTTAATTGCGGTTTCTATGGCAACAGCCGACAATTTTTTTTCTGTTTTTATGAAAATAATAAAAACGAATACGAGGGAAATTAAATTATTTAATTTAAAATATTTACGAGTAAATGAAAGGGAAAGTTATTTTTTTAAATATCCGCAGCGTTGTATAAATTTTGTATCACAAATCAAAACGAAAAAGATTTATATCAAAAAAAAGAATTTCGTTTCTTGTTTTGCCTCTTTTTTTGTAGTTTTGTTTAATGTGCCATTTTTTCTCAAATGGAATCGACCGATAAGGAAGGAAATAAATAAAAAAAAATAAAAAATATATGTGTATATAATGCAAAAAAGCGACTAAATGAAAATGAATATGTTTGTCACTCCCACCCCGCCAATGATTATTTTAATGTCGAATAGTTTATCGTTTTTTGGTTGTTTTTTTTTCTTCTTAAATCTTTGGCTGCTTAGCAACAGAAAGCAGAGGTTGGAAGTATAATGACCACCGATTGGTTTTATGATATGCCCGTAACAAGAAAAAAAGCATGCGTTATAGAAAAGGTCATAAAATAAATTCAGATGTTTCCAAACAAATGATTTATAATATTTATATACAACTAGAGTAACCGTTAATTGTATTCCAGATGGAAGCGGATATCAACTCCGGATGATGTGTGTTGTCGCCCAGTGGATATCGGCTCGGAAAAAGAAATCGAAGGGCCGAGTTCGAATTCCAGTTGATTACGCGTTAAATAGCAGGACCTATTGCGTCTTGGTTGGCAACCAGTCTATTTTAGAAAGTAATGGCAATCTACTACGAGAAATCTTCCCCACAGCCAATCAGGTCTCTTTCGAGACATGATCGTACACCACATATGACACTTAACTTAGTGATCTGAATAAAATGAATGAATAGTAAGACAGATTGGGTTATATAGCCTTGGTTGGCAACCAGCCTACCGTAGAAAGTAAATAATAACATACTGCGGGAATATCTTCTGCACAGTCAGTCATGTTTCTTTCGAGACATGCTTGTCCAAGCATATATCACGTATAGCACAGAACTGACTCACTGAATATAATAGTTGGAAGCATAAGTAAAACTACTATTGGTCATAAAGTGGGGGATCGGTTTGCTATTGTT
>JBBBDQ010000648.1:1107500-1127500 GCA_037127315.1 Ascarosepion bandense | reverse complement strand
GACACATCACTGGCTTACGCCCCTTTCTATCATTGTATATCTACTCGGTTCATTTCCTGTCCGTATGCAAGCGGTTTGCTGCCAGTAAAGATTCTTTATTGCTCTCAAGTCTTTCCTAATTATGTCCAGGCTGCTGAGCATCTCCATCAATTCTTTGTGGCGTATTTTGTCAAGCACCTCCGCATAATCAATAAAGCACAGGTATAAGTCCTTCTTTATTTGTATTGCCCTTTCGGAGAGCATCCTAATCATAAATATGACATTTCTTGTTCCCGTGTATTTAACAAAAACACACTGTTCTTGACCTATATCTGGCTTGATTCTGCTTCTCGCTCTATTCCTTTCATCAGGATCCGAACGATCAGTTTTGTTATATGGCTCATGGTTCTGTGGAGTTCACACTCGTTTGCTCCTGGTTTTTTAGATAGTGCTATGAAGATAGACTTGCTGAGATCATCTGATATAACCCAGCTATTATAAATTTCATTTATTATTTCAGTAATTTCTTCTATACCAAATTCTTCCAGGGCTATCAGCAGCTCTATGACTATGCCGTCTGGTCCCGCTGCTTTGTTTCTATTCAGTTTGCCTACTGCAGATTCCACTTCAGACTTTAATATTTCCGGTCCGTCCTGATCTTTGCGTATTATTGGTTGTTCTCTCTTGTTGTGGAAAAGATCTTTTATGTATTCTTCCCATCGTTGGAGTATTTCCTCTTTCTCCAAAATGATTGTTCCATCCTTAGATTTTAGACATCCTGTTGAAGAGCAGGTTTTTTTGTCCTGTCAGTTCTTTTATTTCCTTATGCATGTCTGCCTTATTATTCCTGCTCAATCTCTCTACTTCTGCATATTTGTCATTGAGCCATTCCTCTTTAGCCTGTCTGCATTTTCTTCTTATTTCCTTGTGTAGTTCCCTGTACTCCGTTCCATGTTTTGATATCACTTTCTGCCTCCTTTGTATCATTTTCAGAATCTCTTCCGTCATCCACTCGTTTTTCTTTCTGAGCCTATTTTCTTTTAGAGCAATGTTGTTTGCTGATGTCAGTATTGCTTCCTTTGTTATATATCGCCGTACGACGACAAAACAACAAACACGCATATATAAAAATATAAGGTTATATTTTTATTATTAACGACGGACAGTGTGGAATAGAGAACGGAAGGGTGAGAGGCACATAGTTGGGTTGACGGGAGTGTAGTTTTTGCCTGTGGTGTCCCTCTGCTTCCACTGGTCGTTCTCTGCTGTCGAATCCGTGTGTCGAGGTCTTTTTATAGTCTCTAGAACCGGGACTTTCCTTCCGGTTTTGCCTCGCCCACGCAACGCCCACGTAATTCTAAGAGACACCTGATCTGTTTGCCTCTGTAGCCATTTCCGACAGCGGCGGAAATAAGGTCAAAATGACATCCGCTCCGGCCTCGACAGGATGTATTTCACAAACACCTGTCTTGTCGCTTCGCCGCCCCCTTCACCGACGGGAAACACCATCGCTTGCATCACTTCCTCGGGTGGGGCCAGATTGTTATATTACACCTTTAGCGAGTCGCATTTTGAGTTTCCTTTCCTAGTTTGTTCTTCGTATGTGGTTTTCACTCTGTTAGTGTATTCTTTCTGTAGTTTGAGGTCATCCACAAGTGCACTTCTAATGACAATGGACATTATTTTAATAGCTACAAATATATGAGTTAACATTCCTGTTATGATAAACAGTGAAATTCTTGTCTTCCTGCCTAGAGATCTTAAAGTTTTATGTACAATGATCTTTCAGGATATCAGTAATCATGACTCTCTATAACTTCCTGTTCTGTGTAACTTAAGAGAAATTTTCCTTTCTTGCTGGCTCTCCTATTCCCGGTTCTGTCAACTATTTAATTATGTAGGTTTGTTAAATATATTTACCCGGCATTCCCATAAAATCGGGATTTCACAGGTTATTTTATATTCAGTGCAAAACAAAAGACTAATAAAATATTTAAAATTAAAGAAAAGTACCGTTCCTGACAAATAAAAATGTATTGTCTTATTAAGTAACTTTATCATAACTGCCATGGCGGCATCTCCGACAATTGGAATGAAATCTTCCAACCATTACATATACCTCCCCTCACAAGAGGTGAGAGGAAGTAGCCTGAGAAAGTAGCCTGAAAGAGTAGCCTGAGGAGAGCGCTCTGAACTCAGCCGAAAGTCGTCTATGAACACTGCTACTGTAACGACCATTACGCGTCCCAGTTCGAGGGGTGAATTATCGTATTAGACACTAACCCGTATTATCGTTCTACCAACAAGGCTCCAAGTTTAGTATTTTTCTGTGTTTAATATATACTCGTTATTTCCTGTTTTAGTTGTTTTGGGTTATTGTTGCTGGACCTTTAACCGGGTCCACAACATTAACTATAATTAACAAGAATATATCTAAACTCAACATATTTGTTAATATAATATAATAATATAATATAATATAATATAATATAATATAATAAGACGTTTCATTCAAACAGACTGAAGTTAGCAGTAAATAAAAGCGTTCTGGGAGAAAATTAATTGATTTCACTATTGGATCATATTATTTGATTAATAGCAATTACTTAAAAAATAATATCGCCAAAATATTTCACCAACGCTTCAGCGACATATTTACACTCGATGGTCAAAATTCTCGATCTCATTAAACTGTTATATTTAAATATAATAATTAATAATTGGCACTTTTTTAAAAAGTTGTTCTTTTGGTTTCAAAATTACGGGCGAAAATATTCACATATTTTGTTGACCAAATGAATATTTAAAACATCGGAATAAAAAATAAATATAAAGACTCATTTTTTTTAGTCGCGTTTGACACGTGTGATTTGATTTCTGTGACGTAATTTAGACACGATTTTAGATTTTAGATGTTTTACGGAGCAAATGTAAATAATCGGCCTCACTGGCTAAAAAGTGCGAAAATAAAAATTGCTGAACTTAAACTCAAAAAGTATGTGTCGACCTGGCTTCCCTGAAGATATGTGTCCCTAAGAAGTTTGAATGTCGTAGCTTAAAAATGTAGGTGAGCATAGATCACAGTTGCACACAGACTCACAGTCTGCCTTTTATATATATAGATTAGGCATATTGACAGAAAATAAACAATTTAATTTAAGTAATTTTATTTGATTTACTCAGCAAATGCTTTAACAAGAAAAAATACTTGTTAATATTTAGTATAATAGCTTTTTGCTTTGATCACAGCCTTCATTCTGTCAGGCATTGACATCACAAGCTTCTTCAATGTATCTAATGTTATCGCCTGCCAAGCAGTTTGTATTTGTTCCCAAAACGTTTCTTGCTAAGTAACATTAGATTTATCAATTCAAGAGGAGGGAATAAGAAAAATGTCAGTCATATCCAAGGATAATAGAATAATGAGTAGTTTCAAAATAACTTTTTTAATAGAAAATAGGAACAATTAAATATAACTTCTTTTTAATACATTCTTTTTACACCTAGTTTTGAATATTCAATATTTATTAGCAATTTACTTGGCTTTATACTTGTATTTGAATTTCAGTGAGGTTTTTATGAAAATCAGCCCTGTCCTAATAATTTTGCACACTACCGGCAGTATGCAAAAGTGTTAGGACAGGGGATGATTTTAAACTTTATTTTTGATGCCTCATAAAAGATAAAATAGTTTTTTTTTTTAAGCGTTTCACCCCGAGCAAGGCATTTCACTGCCACTACTGCGCAGGGGGCTACATAGAGTGGAGAAAGGATGATTAAATATAGGAAATGTCAGAGGGTGGGTGATAGGCGGGTAAGGATACCGAGAATGGCTTAATATAGAAAATGTCAGAGGGTGGGTGATAGGCGGGTAAGGATACCGAGAATGAGGGTTGGGTAGATGAGAGTGTTCTGAGAATAATTGGAAGTTAGTGTGATAGGAGGTGTCTCTTGACACTACATTTAAACACCTGGAGATTGTAGCTGTCGGGAAAGCAGACATGTGGAAGGAAATTCCACATGCGGGAAGCGCGAGAAAAGAAGTTTTGGAGTAGAAATTACGGTTACATCTTATCTGTTTAACTGTAAAAGGGTGGGACCTAGTTGCTAATCTAGTATCTCTTGCAAATTCGTGCTTAGGCGGCACCAGTGATCTAAGTTCAGTGGAGCAGAAGTCATGAAAGTACTAGTAAAAGAGGCACAGGGAAGCCACATCACGCCGGTGAGAGAGTGGTTGCAGCCGGTCTGCCAAGTCAGTATCAACCACGTTACAGATTCTCTTTTGTATTTTGTCAAGAAGCCCAAGGAGAGTAGCAGGGGCACCCGACCAGATATGGCAGCAGTATTCAATATATGGGTGGATTGTAGATTTGTATATGTGTAGGATAGATTCAGGCGGGAAAAACTTCCGGGCCCTGCACAGAGAGCCGACTTTCATAGCGGCAGATTTGGCAATGGATTCAATATAGTCATTCCATTTGAGGTCCGCCGAAAATGTAAGGCCAAGGAGGCGTAGTGTTTTACTCTCTGGGAGGTAAGCCTGTTCCATGCTAATGGGGGATAGATGCGATTGTTTGTAGTGGTTAGTTGATAACAGCTTCGTTTTAGAAGCATTGAAATTGACTAGCCATTTCCTACCCCAGGCCACTACGGATTGAAGGTCCTTTTCAAGCTCGGCAGCGAGGTTCGCTTTGTCGCCCACACCGGGTTTTTGATCGAGGCGAGAGTAGATTGTGGTGTCATCGGCGGACATGCCTACTTGGGATCTAATGGCGTCGGGGAGATCATTAATGTAGATCAGAAAGAGCGTGGGACCTAGGATAGAACCTTGAGGGACGCCCGCGTTCGTATGGTAGTTTTAGGAGGCATACCCATTTAATACTACCTTCCAATGTGCGGTTAGAGAGGAATGACTGGATGAGGTCAAACAGATGTCCAGTTATACCCTATCTCCGCAGTTTGAATAAGAGCCTGTCGAACGCTTTGGAGATATCCAAGGCAACGGTTCGGGCTTCGCCATTCTTGTCAAGAGCCCGGTATATGTACTCGGTAATGGTCGTTAGCATATCAGTAGTAGACCTGGTGAAGCGAAACCCGTACTGTTTGTCAGAGAGAAGCCTGTGAGCCGTGCGATGATGAATCACCTCGGCGTTGATAATGGCTTCGAAAACTTTGCCGAAGATCGGAAGGAGACTAATAGGATGGTAATTGGCGGGGTCTGAGGGTTCGCCAGAATTCTTAAATATAGGAACTACACAGGAAGACTTCCAACAGGCAGGAAAACAGGAAGCAAATAGGCAGAGGTTATAGAGTTTAGAGAGGACAGAGGAAAGTTCTGGGGGGACATTTCTTCAGTACTATGATTGGGATTCCATCCCCGCCGCTCGCTTTGTGTGGGTCAAGTTGTGCAATTATCTTGGAGACCAGTGAGGGTATAATGTGGACGTTATGTAGTTGAGCCTTAGTTCTGGGTGGGAAGTCGAGTGTAGGTATTCCTAATTCTTGTTCTAATACTTTTGGACAGTACTATATATATATATATATATATAGTTTATCGAGGCAGTAAATAATTTTCTAAACATATGCTGTCAAATATAAGAGACAATGAATGTCTATTATGTTCAATCATGAGCCGTTCCAAACGTCGTATTTTGGCTTTAATTTCAGTTGAAATTAAAGACATTAAATGATCCTAACACCAAGAAATTTCAAAGGAACCTTATTAAACGTCAAATGTCTTTATTTTCAACTGAAATTAAAGCCAAAATACGACGTTTGGAACGGCTCATGAGTGAACATAATAGACATTCATTGTCTCATATAATTAACAGTACATGTTTAGAAAATATAATATATATATATATATATATATATATATATATATATATATATATATATTCTGTCTATTTATATATTTATAGTGTTTAATTGTGATAATGTTTAGCACTAAAGTTGTTGTTTTTTACAGTCATTTACTGATAAATACACAGAATTTATACATTATTTGTAGTAGATGTTCTTGAAGGGAACAATTATTAAATCAATAGACATTTTGTGCCGATGGAATTTATTGATCAACGAATGATCCTTCTCACACAATAAGAAATATTCCGTCAGAATTTGTCCGAAAGTATTTTCAGAAAAACGTTAGTGATCATTAGGTTAGGTACGGAACAATTGGTAAGCTACGTAGAAACAGCAAGCGTTCCATGTAAAGATTGTTGTGGCTTAAGCTGATGAAGACTTAAGGAAATCAGAAGATAATTCTTATTTACTTCCAAAACGAACTAAAGTCAATTTTGAAAAGGTATTTTCTCGTCACCAGCCATCTAAACTCACAGAACCTTACTTTACCTGTTGTGACGTTTTAGCAAATTGTTTTTTTTATATGTATCTACAAATAGTTCTGCCACTTGGAAAAGCTATTTGCTTTTCCCTCTAAGAATCGAAATACTGATGTCTAAGTCTGGTACCTCAAGATATATTCGTTGCATATATTCAAATATTTTCATGAAAAATTTAGTACATATCATACGGCTTACGCCTATAATACACATTTATTTCATATCTTTTACACACCCACATAAAAAAATGCTTATAATACACATTATTTTATATGTTAGGGACGCCCACGTCCAAAGACAAAAAAATTCTAACGCCTACTTGGCTTGGTTGCTGGTCCGTCGCGGATTTTTCCAGCCATTTATTTTGGCTAAATTTTTATTTTTATTTTGGGTTCGACCATATTGCTCTTCCAACAAATCAAAAACGGCAATTTTTTTCTCTTAATTTATAAGTTCTATTCAGCTAAGGTTTAATAACTTTTATATGACAAGAATTACTGGCCCTCGACTTTGTTTTATTTTCTTCGATTTTTTTCACTCGTAAGAAATATTGAATATTATGGGATAGATTAAACAAAGATTTTCCGCTAGAATGTCGTCATAAGCAAGATGAAATTTCCGGAAAAATCAATTTTAATAAGCAATATTAAAAAGATAGGATGTATGGTTGTCAGCCAAAAAAAAAAAAACACCCAAGACGCCGTTGACGACGAATTAGAGGTGATCATCTACAGAAGTGCAAATATTAGGAAAGTAATTTTTTGCAGCCTTTTTTTTTTTAAATCATTTCACCCAGAGTGAAGTAATAAAGTCACTACGATGCAAAGGGTTACAGAATGTTGGGGAATATGAAAAAATAATCACTATTAATGAGAGAGAACAATGAAAGAACAGAAAATAAGAAGACAGATGATAACGCTTTTCATTATTTTTTAATTCTCCAATAGCTTTCGGCTATACTTTTAGCCATTATTAAAGATGAATTATATTTTACTTTTAACTGAATATATAAATTG
Source organism: Ascarosepion bandense (assembly GCA_037127315.1). NCBI lineage: Eukaryota > Metazoa > Mollusca > Cephalopoda > Sepiida > Sepiidae > Ascarosepion > Ascarosepion bandense. The sequence goes on along the minus strand of JBBBDQ010000648.1, from coordinate 1,120,161 downwards.
TTTTGTGTGTATATATATAGAAACATGAAAATATAATATATTCCAAAAACGTTGATCACATTTAGCCGTGTCCATAGTCGATATTGCTGAGTGATGACAATTTCCTTTTGATTAATAATACTTTTTTTTATTCTTTGACTTTTTGTAAAATATTTTTTAGATGAAGTTTTTATACTTGTATTATTAACGAGTATGTTACGGATAGAATATTTATATAATATTTTCTTACAATATGTAGATACACGCTGCCGCTGAAAGAAGTTGTAGGGCTAAAAACACAAGAGAATAATAATAAAAATAATATTTATAGTACATTATACAGGAAATAACATATTACATTGCATTTGACTACATGGTTTTGTTGTCATTTCGCGCTATCCCGCGGTGTGACTTCATAAAACCGCATCGCAAACTTAAGAACTGCGTTTATTATTTTTGGTAACTATTGCCGTTGCCAAGCGGAGTTTTATGTCAACACAAAATAAAATCGTCGGTGATGGTGGATTTTATAATATTTCAGTTTAAACAACCTCACTGAAGATGGCTCATGTGAGCCGAAAGCTTAGAAGAAAACCAATAAATAATTATCCAAATGTTGGAGAATTTTTGTCTTTATTTTCAACTGAAATTAAAGCAAAAATTCGACGTTTAGAACGGCTCATGATTAAACATAATAGACATTCATTGTCTCTTATATTTAATAGCATATGTCTAGAATATATATATATATATATATATATATATATATATATATATATATATATGTTGATTTCAGGTTTTGGTGCCAAGGGCACAATCATCAAACAGGGAAATATTGTTCAGTTATACGCATATTTTTTTCTTTTTTTTCTTAATTTATAATTAATCAGTGAAAGAGTTATTACGCGACCAACATATGATTTCCCTATCAAACCATATGCACATAGGGTGCGTAATAACTCGTTTACAAATGGAAAATATTCAAAAGTTCTACAATATAATTGTATTGAACACTTTTTAATAAAAAATGTGCACTGGTCTAATCTTATTATGACCAAAAACTAAGTAATTAAACAATGAATATAATTGTAGATGAACTTACGGTCTGCTATACACTCCTTCATTCTTTCAGCAAATAACAGCTTAGCAGCATTTAGGATCGCCTTGCACTCATTGTGAGCGGAGATAAATGGCATCTATTATGATCAGACGTTCGGCTCTGATAAAACCGGGAGAAGTGATTCCTTTGGTCAACACACACACACACACACACACACACACACACACACATATATATATATATATATATATATATTAGTCCTTTTGTTCACATAGAAGCATGATGATAAAAGATGTTAAAAATTGGAATTTACGGACATGCCTGTAACCTTTCTCAAGAAGAAATTACATAGAATTGGTCATTTTGAGCGCGGATTTCTTTTCTCTTTTCATTTTTTCTTTCGCCTATGGTGTTTTTTTTTTGTTTTTTTTTTTTTGTCAAATCTATTCAATCTCTACAGCGACGCTTTCCTAAGGGAACTTTTGATTCCCACCAAGATTTATCACATCGGTGGCAGTCCTCTAATATAAGATATGCAGTGTTGAATGCCGACTTTGAGAGGTGTCTTCAAGACCTCCTGGAAAGGGTGGTCGAAGAAAGCACAAAAAAAGACTGTCCATCAGATTATGCTAGGATTTTCGAAAACAATTATTCGAAAAAACGTTTATTCGAATTTTAAACTTTTTGAATGAAAATTATTCAAAAAAAACAATTGTACTAAATGATAATCATTCTAAATCCAAAATTATGTATTGTAAAAACATTAAAAAAAATTAAAATGTGAAATGCACAAATAATAATTATTCAAAATACTTATAGTGTTTATATAACATTTTAGTAAGATAAAACCCCTTAAAATCTTAATCTTTATGCTTAACTACGGTCGTTATAGGCTGCCATTATTTTTTATGTTTCCATTAAATTCTCAGTATTTCTTTCCGCTATTGATATTTTGGTAACCTATTCTTAATTTTGCAATGTGAATTTGTTGCAAGCCATGTTCATTTTTAAGAACGTCTGGTGCAGTGGATATCGGCATGGAGCGAGAAATCGGGGAACCGATTTCGAATTCCAGTCGAATTTCTTGCATTCACTTACGCGCAAATAACTTTGGAAAAGGTATTAATCTGTCTCTTCCCTCCAGCTAGGGGTTAAATAACAGGACAGATTGGGTTCTATAGCCTTGGCAGTTAATCAGTCTACCGTAGAAAGCAATGGCAATCTACTACGGGATAAACTTCTGCCCAGTCAGTCATGTCTCTTTCGAGATATGATAGCCCAAAGCGTGTATCACGTATGGCACTTAACTGACTGAATGAAGATAATAGTTAGAAACATAAGTAAAGCTTCTACTAGGCATTAAGTGGGGGATCGGTTTTATATTGTTATGAAATAATAAACTGATCCCCTCTAATTACGACTTATTAAGACAATCCGTCTTTTCTCTCTTCAGCTATAGTTTAAAGAGCAGGATAGAAAATCTTCTGCCCAGTCAGTCATGTCTTTTTCGAGACATGATCGCCCAAAACATGTATCACGTATGGCACTTGACTGACTGATTGTGGGATTATCGGGTGACGCTTTTTCAAAGGTGTTATTATTTCTAGGTAAAAAAAGCATAGAGTCCCTGAAATACATATACGTATTTATAAAATGTATTTCGAATAATAATTGTTCATTCAATTTTAAGAGCGTCTGAGAATTTCCACACTGAAGGATGTTACTTAATCTTTCCTGAGGGACACTTTAAAACTAAAAGATACAAATTTAAAGAATAAAACTTCAACTTTTATACAATTAAAACCATAATTTACAACTCTACGACATTTTCAATTTGACGGGGAAATCGCTGAAAATAACATACCTGCTTAATCTTTCCTTAGGAAGACTTTTAAACTAAAAGATACAAATTTAAAGAATAAAACTTCAACTTTTTAAACAAACATTTAGTTTATTTACTTTGAAGTTCTCAGATTTTTTATCAAGACGAAGCAGTAAAATATCACTGGAAGTTACGATAATTATAAATGTTTATATAATGGCGTATTAGTAGGTTCCCCTGTGAGGATGTGGCATTTTTGCAATTGTATCTCATTTTGGTACATGTAGAATTTGTGAAACCGGATATATTCTGGTGGTTAATTCGTATATTGTAACGAATGGGTTGCGGATAAGATTAGCTAGCTTGAGAAATTTAGCTGTCTTTTCCTTCGTGTTAAGTATTAGTTTCCTTCTCGTTCCAATCCTCTCTAAGTCTTCATCGTTGTTCAGTCCATGGTATACTCAGCATCCTTCTGTAGAACTACATTTCTGCTGCTTCTAGTCATTCTGTCATGTCAGATGCGATTATTCAGTTTCATTCCATATTGAAGAACAGACATCACATAAAAATCTAGTTTATTAGAACAGATATCACATAAAAATCTAGTTTATTAGGTAGATTTAAAAGTCGGTTCTCTGTGCAGGGCCCGAAAGTTTTTCCCGTCCGAATCTATCCTGCACATATATAAATCTACCATCCGCCCGTGTATTGAATACTGCTGCCACATCTGGTCAGGTGCCCCTGCTATTCTCCTCGGGGTTCTTGACAAAATACAACGGAGAATCTGTAATGTAATCGATACCGACTTGGCAGACCGCCTGCAGTCACTCCCTCACCGACGTGACGTGGCTTCCCTGTGCCTCTTCTATAAATACTTTCACGGCTTCTGCTCCGATGAACTTAGATCACTGGTGCCCCCTAAGTACGAATTTGCACGAGATACTAGATTAGCAATTAGGCCCCACCCTTTTACAGTGAAACCGATAAAATGTAACCGCTATTTGTACTCCAACAGCTTCTTTTCTTGCACTTCCCGCTTGTAGAATTCCCTTCCACATCCTTGCTTCTCAGACGGCTACAATCTCCAGGAGTTTAAATGTAAGGTCAATAGACACCTCCTAACACACTAACTCGCATCCATTCTCTCAAACACTCTTCCCATCTACATCCTTACCCGTCTATCACCCTCCTTCTGACATTTCCTATATCTAACCACTCTTTCTCACCACCTTCCCCTATGTAACCCACTGTGCAATAGTGGCAGTGGAATGCCTTGTTTGGGGTGAAATTATTAAAAAAAAAGATTTTCTTTAAGCAAACTTGCTGTCTTCATTTACCTTTAAGGTTTTTCTGTTAAATTCAAATCAATCACGCTTGTTTAATTAAACATCCTTTTTTATACAATTATCCGTAAACACAAATGATACCCAGATGAATGTATGAACAATATTCGATCGATATATTTTTCCGAAATGCAACCTATACCAGACAAACAAACCAAAAAAGTTTGAAATATAGAATTTTGTCAAAAAAACAAAAAAAAAATAATCGGAAAAAAGAAGAAGAAATAACAAATGAATTTTAGTAACTAGCGAGAAACCAAAACACAAGGAATACGACGTAAAACCGTTCAATACAGAAGACGGTATGACTAAAAGAGACGCATAAAATGTTTTGTCAAAGAGATAAGCTCTATAAGATGACAGAAACGGCAAACGATCGAGAAATCTTCATAAATCCTACTTCCAAATAGTCAAAAAATGAAGTGAATTTTAAATTGAATGCGGAGTAATACATACCAAGCGACGTCCGGAGATCAATGTGTACATGTTTTGTGCAGTCAGGTAAACAATAAACTACGCATGCGCAGTTGAGATGTTTGTAACTTGAAAAACAAAATGTCCACGCGAAAAGGACTGCATTTTGCGTAAGATTTCCTGAATCGTTGTGAACGCAGTTTAGTATTTATGTTAAAAGCGACACATTTGTTTGAATAGTTTGGTTGTGTTTTCTTTTCATGTCTACCACATATTCGGAGCAAATTTTGTTTGCAAAGATTTTTGCTTTCGTTATTATTACTTTTGAAATGTAAAATATTTATACCATGATTGAATTTTGTATACTAAGCTCCGAAACGCACACATATATCTATATTTTTCTATTTCTAGTTCTCTATCTACATATATTTTTTTTTCTCCATATCAAAACAATATCAATCAAATGAATGACACATTTGAAAAAGAAATTACGGGCAACATGTTTCTTCCTTTCGGAATTTATTGGAGAGGTTTCTAATAAAGAGATATGTTACACGGTAATATTTTTCCATTTTATACTTATCTGCCCAATATATATATATATATATATATATATATATATATATATATATATATATAAGTGTGTGTAGATATCGGCTCAGAACGAGAAATCGGGATGCCGAAGTTCGAATTCCAGTTGAATTTCTTGCATTCACTTACGCACAAATACTTTTGAGAAACTTATTAATCCGTCTCTTCTCTCCAGTTATGGGTTAAATAACAGGACAGATTGGGTTCTATAGCCTTGGTCGGCAACCAGTTTCTAAGTGTGGGGACTGCATTCTCAATCACCCAATAAACAAGCCAAAATAGACTTGTTTTTGTTCTTCACTTTTAAATTGTACAAAATTCTTTGTAACTTGAATATCATTCACATTTACTCTCATTCTTGATAATCTTTCATTCTGACGGCTGGAGTTGTTGAGAGGAATGCTAAACAAATTTGATACAAAATTTATTATTGCAAATGAGTGCAAATGAATTAATAATGATAAAAAAATATTTGATTTACAATTTATGATTTCTTGGCCTAAATTAATTTTTGCGATAAATAACTTGCATTTGTGAATTAACAGAAAATTTCCAACGATTGCACAATAAGAATTTTTTTCTAGAAGAGTTAAAATTCAGGCAAAATAAAAAAATAAAGCCGGCTTTTATACAATAATTATATAGAATATTGACGGTGTATTTTCTTCTTATCCCTAAACCAATTTAATACTTACAAACACTTCTATAAATTATATTTATCTATATTCGAAGATAATATATGGTTATAATACACAAATATTATTCACCAATATTTACAAATTTCCAAAACAAATAAATGTCTATAGATTTAAATATAAACTACAAATACTAAGATATTAATACTGAACGAAATAAATAGTTGTAGACTATTTAAACTATTTACATTTTTTGGGGCTGTTGTTCTCATCCTTATTGTCATATTTGCGTCGTTACGGCCGTTGTACTCTCCAGCCTTCTATTTCTGTCTAAATTTCTGAGATAAAGTATTTAACTATTTACACTAGGTACATTATTCAGACTTTTATCCTCATTTTGATTGTCATATTTACGACGATAAGCCCGTTGTATACCCTAGTTTTTTTTTAGGATCTGTCTATTTCTGATTTGAAGTATTGCAACTATTTATATGGTTTGAACTGTTTTCCTCATCGTTATTGCCATATCCACGACGTTTCTGTCGTTGTACGCTTTTTTCTAATCATATCGCCCCAAGCAAGGCATTTTACTGCCACTGTTTTGCAAGAGGTTACATAGAAGGAAAGTTTTGAGAAAGAGTGACAGGTTATGGGGGTGTCAGGAAGTGGATAAGAGAAGGATGAGAATACTGGTGCGCATGAGGTTACATAAGAGGAAAGTTATGAGATAGAGTGACAGGTAAGAGAAGGATGAGAATGCTGATGAGAGTGGAGTGGACGGAGAAAGGAATATGAGTGGGAGAATGCAAGTCAGGTGATGACTATAGGTGATGACTATTGACTTTACATTTAAATTCTTGGAAATTATAGCTGTCGGCGAAGCAAGTTAACGGAAGAGAATTCCACTGGCAAGAAGTGCGAGAAAAGAAGCTGATGGAGTAGAATTTGCGTTTACATTTTATTGGTTTCACAGTAAAACGGTGGGACCTAGTTGCTAATCTTGTGGCTCGAGTAAATTTATATATAGGAGGCACCAGTGAGCTAAGTTCATCGGAGCAAAAGTCGTGGAAATATTTGTAGAAGAGACACAGGGAAGCCACATTGCACCGGTGAGAAAGTGACTGTATCTGAGCTGCCAAGTCGGGATCTATCATATTACAGATTCTCCGTTGGATTTTGTCAAGGACTCCCAGGTGGATAGCAGGGGCACTCGATCAGATATGGCAGCAGCATTTAATGCACAGGCGGATGGTAGATTTATATATGTGCAGGATGGTTTCAGACGGACGACTTTAGGGGATATATATATTAGAATGTCTAACCTAACCGTTTATTTTTTCTATTGGGGTGACTGGTCTCCTTCCACGTGTCATGTCTTTTCCGAACATCTCAGTTTTAAGAATCAGTTAATTCTTTTTAGTAACTCAGCTCTTAAATGTTTATTGTTCAACTCTGCTGTGGCTAGGTATTGAACTCATAACATGGCCTAGTAGTTAAAAGCGTTCATTAAAGTGATACAGTTACTGAGGCAAAGAGTTGTGAGTTCGATACCTAGCATCTTCATTGGTCTTGCTTGTGTTTGAATAATAAAAAAAGCAACAAAAAAAAAATGAATCCTCCTGAGAACCGCGTATTTAAGAAACAGACCATCCAGTGGATGTTTTGATTATGACTATTCTCTCAAACTCTTCACGGCTAGGATAAAAAATTGTCTATTCTACACATCTCCCGTATCTAAACTAACTTGCCTCTTCTTCGAGCACTATACAACAACCATATTCAGTAACTCACAATGTTTAGTTTCCCAAGCAATTAGAATTTGCCCAATATGTGTTAAAACAAAGATCAACAAAGGATGTTTTTGTGAGTCATAAATATCTATATCATGAAAGGATATGGCATGTGAAAAGAAAATATTGTACAGATCTGTGTACATTGACGATGTTTTTGGAAGGGTGTGGATAATGTTTTTTAAGCAGATGAATCGATATGCTTGGTTCCATATTTGAGAAAACTTAGGTCATGTTTCCTAGTCAGTCGTTAATCAATCGTTAATCCGTGCAAATCGGTTAATTGCAGGGATTAATACGTGACGGATTTTCTGTTAAGCATGACGCCGAGTTTGATCTAGATTATCCTAATTTTAGATTCTTAGTATAAAGTTAAATTTTCTACTACAGAGTGCCAACCGTTATCTGACGGATCTCTCGGTGGTCTGCGGACAGTTTCGAACTACTTACTGTGCGCAAATCCATTAAAATTTACAAGTTGGGTAAAGGAGGCAATAGTTATGCGAAAATATTTCTGAGAGAGGAAAATTAAAAAAAAAGAGAAGAAAAAAAAAACAACTGTAAAATTTGAGACAGAGGTGTGTGTTTTAGAGGGAGAGGGTGAGGAACAAGAAAAAAGGAATTAATAACAAATAAAAAAAACAGAGATATTCAGAGAAGCATATAGATATATATAAATATATGATTTTATTTTTATTCTTTTTTTTTAGGTTTTTGTGAATTTCATTCGTGTAGAATCCTTTGTACAATAAAAACGGAAGCTGATGATGGTTCGCCTGAAATAGGCCAAACTTCTCATTTACCATGAAATAACGTGTTTGCCTTAATTTTTCTTAAATTTGGTCTATATGTATTTATATACATATATGTTTAGAGTTTTCTTGGAGAGTTATCCTATCACTGTATGTTCAGGATTCTCCCTTGGATTCTTCTTATCTACACTGCAAGGTGATATATATATATATATATATATAAGTAAATTAAACCTAGTGAGTCAACAAACCTACCAAGGTTTTACCTAAGCGGATCTTCAGGGATCCCTGAAAATCCGCTTAGGAGAAACCTTGGTAGGTTTGTTGACTCACCAGGTTTAATTTACTTATTCTGCTCTGCTTAAATATTGAGCGCTTTTTTGTTACTTGATTACTCGTTTCGTGTTTTTTTTTTGTTTTTTTGTTTTTTTGTTTTAGCTACGTGCAGGCTCAGGCCGAATTCCTTTGGCTGATGTTCATGTACTCAGCGCTTTCTATTTTTACAACCTTTTTTTCTTTCCACGTAGATACGCGAAGGGTTTTTCGAAACGAGTATAGTTATAAATTTGTGTTTATATATATATATATATATATATATATATATATATATATATATTGATTATTTAATTACTTATTTTCTGGTCATTAATAACTTTAGACCAGTGCACATTTGTATTAAAAAGTGCTCAATACAATTATATTGTAGAACTTTTGAATATTTGTAAACGAGTTATTACGAAACCTAGGTTTCTAGCATGAGTGGTGTCTTCGGGTGATTTGCAATAATTGATTTTACCGTTTTTTTTAAGAACGATCACGTCACGGTGTTTTTATTTTATTATTTTATTTTTTGTTTTTTGCGAATGTGAGTGTTAAAAATCACCTTTACGTGAGCGTTCTTAAAAAAAAACGGAAACGGTAAAATCAGTTATTGCAAATCGCCTGAAGACACCACTCATGGTAGAAACCTCGGTCGAGTAATAAGTCATTTACAAATGGAATATATATATATATATATATAAAGAGAGAGAGAGAAAAAAAATGAAGAAAGAGAGAAGACAATGTCTACTCAGAAATAAAAGTAGAAGAGATTTATGTAACAGTAGAAGGAGAGGAAAAATATAAGAGAAAATGAACTAAGGATCCGGGGGCGTTTTAAAAAACGGAATCAAAAAATCGAAACGAAAAAAAAATTGCAGAATTTTCTGGTGAAAGACTCAGATACAATAATATCAAAACGTTCTTATGTAATTCCTCTATCAAAACACAGATGTATAAATCCTCAGAAATAGACCTCTTTTATAGAATACAAACATTACACTATAAAATCCGAAGGTAAATCTGCAATGTTCATTGGTCCTCAGCTGACATCTCGCCTTTATTCACTTTCCTCACGGTGTAACCTAGCTTCCCTGAACCGTTTCTATAAACACTGTCTCAGTATTTGTTCCGATGAACCTTGCTCTTCGGTACTTAGACTTTATATATTTAAGCGCAGTACTTGATTGATTGCAAGGCCTCCTCATTTTACAGTTGAAACGGCCAGGTATAAGCGTCAATTTTATGCTTCTTTTGATCTTATGGAAATCTTTATCCGGCTTTCTGTTTCTCAGACAATTACGGTGATTTTCTAAGCCTCATTTGATGTGGCACAAGGATGGAGACAAACGAGACAAGAATATTAACCATTACACCATGTCGAGGTGCCCAAGAATTTTTGAAGCGTTTACTAAACATTACGCTACATCGAGGTGCCCAATTTATGATCTTCAGAAATTTAAAAGCAGTTAATCATTATCTCCTGCCTTCTTTTATTATTATTATTATTTTTTATTATTATTATTATTATTATTATTATTATTATTATTATTATTATTCCCTCTCTTTCTCTCTCCTTAATAATGTTTGTTTTCATATTCAATCACATTCAGGAAATCCTTGCGTTTTAGTGCCATTAATTCTTGGAGTTCTTCTTTTATGTACCCTGTCCCTTCAGAACGTAGGCGATCATGGTTCTCTACGTCTCCCTATCCCTTGTGGCTCTTAGTATGTTTGCTCGTGTTACACCTCGCAACTCCCGTTCCGTCAACTACCTGATCAGGCACTGCAAATATGTTATCTGCTGCCTTCCTCTGACTCTTTTTCCTTCTATCTGGCCAGTCAGTATCCGGTTCTCAAAGCTCTCCTTCCTTATTGCATGTCCCAGGAACTTCAGTTGTCTCTTCCTGATGCTCAGTATTAATTTTCTTTTCGTTGCCATTCTTTCCAAGATCTCATCATTGCTCACATGCTCGGTCCACGATATCCGCAGCATCCTTCTGTAGAACCACATTTCCGCTGCTTTAAGTTTTGTCCTCATTTTCAATGATATTGTCAAGCATTCACTGCCGTATTGAAAAACTGACATCACATAGCAATCCAGCACTCTTTTCTTTGTTTCTAGTGAAATTTTCCTGTGTGTTAGTACTTTACTCAGCTTCTGGAAAGCGTCCTTTGTCATGATAATTCGCCTTCGGATCTCTGTGTCGCACTTTCCATCTCCTGTTAGAACACTTCTTAGGTATTTAAATTTTTGTACTTGTTTGATTCTGGTATCCCCTACCTGTATTTGGCATTTTGGGTTGCACCTTTTGCAGGATTGGCTTCTCTGGGTACAATTCATGAAATTAGAAATTCTTCTGTAAAATTAAAAGTGGAGATTTGTACTATCAAAATTTAGACATAAATTCTCTTGGAGAATTGAAATGTAATGTTTCTGTTATAAAATACAGACGTAGCCCTTCCTGTAGTCAAACATAACGTTTTGATGTAAAATACATATTGCGAGATTCTGACGTAAAGCAATGGATCGAAACTTCACCCACCGTTGTAAATTACAGACCTACACTTCCATAGATAACAATATAAACAAATGTATGTCTCACCCTGATATACTCTATATATCATACCAGAGACATGAAAAAAGAAAAATTTAACAATTCTTTCAAAAGCATATCTCGTTCATTAGCGCGTGTTGTCATAACAACGTCAACGAAGCCATTCTGATGAAATGCTGACAAAAAACAAGAAAAAAAAAACAAAAAAAATAAAAACAAGTAAAATTTTCCATTCTGTGTTAAAATATACTCAATATTGTCTCTTGATATATAAAAATATATAACGTATTTTCATGTCATAAAATATTATATATATGTATATGTAGCCTATATAACACAATTTTCGATCCATCGTAAACAAACATATCTGCTCTGAAATGTATCGTAATGTAAACCTGTTACGGAAATCAACGAATTTTAACGAAACTTGGTTATAAGCAACCGACAATTTGAAAGGAATTGTTTGGACATTATTTTTAATCGATACTCGTATTCAAGCAGATATTCTGTTTTTAATGAAACAGTATTATATATTTATTTCTACCGGCCTGATTATTTACGATAATTTTTTATTACGAAAATGTGTGCCGTTCGGCAGGATTCGAACCTGCGACCCCTATCTAGATAGGGGAAGCTACCATTTTTACCGAATAAAGATTAGGGAGTAATGCATAAATAGTATACAAATTTACATAAATTTAAATAATATTTTTTTTAAAATAAAGAATAAATGCAACAAAGAAAATAAGCTACTGGACAAAAGTTATGGAACAATCTCGTTAATAATTAATTGTGAACAAATTATCAACAAATTGTAATATTTGGTAAACATCTTATTTTCACTGACTTCTCTGCATCCTCGACCTCACGATCTAATTAATTTTTTGCTAAAATCAGTGGTAATTCCCTCCCATTCGTCTTTCATTAATTCCCATAGGTGATCTTGTTTTTTGGGGGTTTTTTTTCTGAGCCCTTTCTCCAATTATCTTCCAAACATTTTCTGTTGGATTCAGGTCGGTGTTCTAGGCTGGCCACTTTATTATAGCGATTCCTTCTTCTTTAAATAAAAACATAACCTTCTGAGCCTTGTAGCAAGGTGCATTGTCCTGCATGAAAATAGGAGATTCATAAATATTATGGCGTAATCTCGGCACCACATGCTGCTAAAGAAGCCTTTTGTAAATCTCAGCATTAATATTTCCATGTACGCGGATGATAGGGCCAACTGCTGCAGATGAAATTATTCCCCACACCATCAAACTGCCGCCACCAAACTTAACGGTTTTCTTGACACATTGAGAAGGCAGTCTTTCACCTGTTCTACGCCGTACATAAGTTTTTCCTTCAGAACCAAATATAGTAAACTTGAACTCGTCACTGAAATGAACTGTATCCCATT
>JBBBDQ010000648.1:1020000-1102500 GCA_037127315.1 Ascarosepion bandense | reverse complement strand
CCAGGAACTTCAGTTGTCTCTTCCTGATGCTCAGCATCAATTTCCTTTTTGTTGCCATTCTTTCTAACACTTCGTCGTTGCTTGTATGCTCAGTCCACGATATCCGTAGCATCCTTCTGTAGAACCACATTTCGGCCGCTTCCAGTTTTGTCCTCATTTTCGATGATATTGTCCAGCATTCACAGCCGTACTGAAGAACTGACATCACGTAGCAGTCTAGCACTCTTTTCTTCGTTTCTATTGAGATCTTCCTGTGTGTTAGTATTTTGCTCATCTTCTGGAACGCGTCCTTTGCCATGCCAATTCGCCTTCGGATCTCCGTGTCGCACTTTCCATCTCCTGTTAGAACACTTCCTAGGTACTTAAATTCTTGTATTTGTTTGATTCTGTTATCCCCCACCTGTATTTGGCATTTTGGGTTGTATCTTTTGCTGATGACCATGCACTCAGTTTTCTTAAAGTTTATTTGTAGTCCCTTCTTGTCACTCTCCACTGCTACTTTCTGTATGAGATCTTGCAGTTTCCTTTCTGTGTTCGCAATCAGTACTGTATCGTCCGCGTATCTTATGTTGTTCAGGTTGTGGCCTCCAATAATAAATCCTGGTGTGTCATCTAGGGTCCTCAAAATATTCTCGCTGTATAGGTTGAACAAATCCGGTGAAAAGACACATCCTTGTCTTACGCCTTTTTCTATCTTTGTGTATTGCATTTACGCATGCTATTATATTGGCTCAACGACAAAGGTGCAGAGATAGAGAGACTGAGTAGGACTAATAAAGCTGACATACATAAAGAGATGAGAAAACTGACGTGTTCCAGAAGCTGAGTAGAGTGTTATGACACAGGAAACTTTCGCTGGAGACAGGGAAGAGAGTGCTGGATTGCTATGTGATGTCAGTTCCTCAATATGGCAGTGAATGTTGGACAATATCAACAAAGATGAAGGAAAAAATTGAAGCAGCTGAAATGTGGGATGCTGCGGTTATCGTGGACCGAGCATGACTAGGTTTTGGAAATGATGGAAACGAAAAAGAAATTAATATTGAGCATCAGGAAGAGACAAATGAAGTTCCTGGGACATGAAATGTGGAAGGAGGGCTTGGAGAACCTGATACTAGCAGGCCACATAGAAGGAAAAGGCGACAGAGGAAAGTAGCGCATAACATATTTGAAGGGCCTGATCAGGTAGATGACGGAACGGTGGCTGAGAGACGTTACAGGAGAAAGCGTACTAAGAGCCACCAGGGATAGGGAGACGTGGAAGGCCATGATCGCCCACGTCCTTAAAGAACAAGGTACATAGAAGAAGAAGATTATGTTGGCACCAAGGTTCCACCATTTTACCGTCGGAACAGTTAAATATAACTTTCTCGTCTACTCTCACGGTTTCTTTTACCGAAATTCATGTTTGTGGAACTTCCTTCAGAATACCATCCATTTCTTATCATGTCTTCAACATCCCCTCTGCCTTTTTTTCTCTCACTGTAATCCCTTGCGCACCAGTGGCGGTCCTGTTTCCATGATAGCTACAATCACCAAAAGTTTAAATGCAACGTCAATTGCCATCTTCTATCTACTTGATTGCCATCCATTTCTTATCATCTCTTCGACATCCCCTGTACGATTTTTCTCTCACTGTAATCCCTTGCGCACCAGTGGCGGTCCTGCTTCCATGATAGCTACAATCACCAAAAGTATAAATGCAACGTCAATTTTTTTTAATCATTTCACCCAAAGTAAGTTTTTACCGCCACTGGTGTGCAGAGGGTTACATAAGAGGAAAATGATGAGAAAGAGGGACAAGTTATGGGGGTGTCAGGAAGTGGGTAAGAGGAGGATGAGAATATTTGTCTTAAGAGAGTGACGTAAACGGAGAAAAGAGTATGAGGGAAAGGATGCGCGTCAGAGAGATGGCAGATGACTATAGACCAAACATTTAAGTTGTTGGAGATTGTAGCTGTCGGGGAAGCAAGTATACGGAAGGGAATTCTACAAGCGGGGAGTGCGAGAAAAGAAGCTGAGAGAATAGAAGTTGCGTCACATTTTACTGGTTTCATTGTAAAATTATGAGACCTAGTTTCAAGTAAATTCATGTATAGGGGTACCAGTGTGCTGAGCTCATCGGAGCAGAAGTCGTGAAAGTATTTGTAGAAGTGACCAGGGAAACCACATTATGCCGGTAGAAATGAACTGTATCTGATCTATCAAGTCGCGATCGATCATATTCTAAGCATCCTTCTGTTAAACCATATTTATTTGGCTTACGTATTTTCATCTTTAGGGTGATTGTTCACTGCCATATAGGAGGACTGTTTTCTAGCGGTTATAATATAAAGACTCGCTCAGGCACTAGCCGTGACGTCTGCAAGAAAAACTTGGAAGACTGATTCCAACGGTTTATTAGACTCACTGGAGTTCTTCATTTCAGCGTCTTGACTAGCTCATTAAGTCACCTGGGCTGTATCATTTACTTAACACCATCCAACTTTCTGAGATTTCTTTTTAGTAATAAATATTTAATTTTATTTATTAGTGATCACGCTCTTCTCTTTCTGATGAAAACTTACTCAACTTCGTATCTTTAATATTCATAAGTCACTGGTGCCTCTGCAACAGGTGTTTACTCTTGCAACCAGATTGGTAACTGGGTCCCACCCATTCACAGTTAGATTAACCAAATGCAGACGAAAATTCTACTCCTGCAGCTTCTTCTCTCGCACTTCCTGCCTGTGGAACTCGTTTCCATATTCTTGCTTTGCTGACGGCTACAACCTCCACGAATTTAAATGCAATGTCAATACTCATCTATTAACTACTTGATTCTAGTTCTTTCACCACCCCGTATATCCTTTCCTTTCTCTCCACCTTTGCAACTGTCATCACACCTGTATTCCCATCCTTCTCTTGCTCCTTTCTAACTGGTTCGTCTTCCTCTTCACTCTCTTCTACTTAATCTTTTTACTCTTATGTAGCCCCCTGCACATCAGTGGCATTACCGCCTTGCTCGGGGTGATACGATTAAAAAACAAAATTTCCTATTAACCTCCGGATCTTCTGTATTTTCTCTTTTTCTGAACATTGTCGTCATACGTTCTACAATTTTTGAGGGTGCTCGTACATCACAAATTTCATGCACCACTTTTATAGGATCTCCCATTCTTTCGGACCTTTCTTCCGTAATCCATTTCTTTAATTGATTGCAGTTTCTTTTATTTTCCAATTTTTTTTCTTTTACCGTCTATATTATCCTTCCAATTCGTAACAGTTATTTTCTATCTTTATACATACTGGAAAACATTTTTCGGCCATCTTTAAAAATGAGTGTCATATGTGCTATCCAGCCATTTTTTTTTGTTTTTGATAACAACTTGTGGAACATAGATTGTAATTATTGCTACGAACATTTATTTCTGCCGGCAACATGCATGACGGTGCACTGGAATTTGACGTTATACGGTAAGCAAAACTTTTTCATTCACTTTTCATGACTTTGACTTTTTAAAGCTCCCTTGAAAGTACCCACACGCCGTTCAGCTTGTCCGTTTGACTTTGAGTGATACGGCATGCTAGTAATATATTCAATGACGAAGATTTTACAAAAATCTTCGAATTCGTGAGCTTTGAATTGTGTACCTTTATCCGATACTATGGTATCTGGAATGCTACCTCTTGCAAACAGTTCCTGTATAAAAAAATTCACTCTCTCCGAAGAAGTTGGCTTTTTGCATTTATAAATTTCAGGCTACTTAGTAAAGCCATCACCTATTACAAGATATGTGATCCATTTATTTGGACTGATCTATGCGCACTCTTGATCACGGGGTTTCTCTCTTTGGCCAAGTTTGTATTTTTATGGTAGGCGATTTTGATCACAGAGCACAACTTCTGCTATCTTTTACCATATTTTCATTGTATTCATTCATTTTGGTCAAGTATACACATCTTCACTTGAGAGATTTCATCATTTAAATTCCCGGTTGTCCACGATGAAATTCATTTAATATTCGCTTTTGTAATATGGTAGATATTACAACTCATTGTCCGAATATCAGTACTCCGTTACATAGCAAACAAGCGTTCCCGTTTGGATGGCGATCTTTCTTATTTCTTTTTAATTTTCTCAATAAACACGTCTTGTTCCGATTTTGTTTTATTTTTTCCAGGGTAACTGGTAATTCGCACACTTCATTGCATTATGTATTTTTTATTTAAATATCACTTTTTAATGCTGCAACAAAAGTATCCCCCAAACAATTAGTATTTTTTTATCAATCTTGATAACTGATCCACATGTCTTACCTATTTGGGTGGTTGTTATTCCAACGTAAAATCGTAGTTTAAGAAGATGGTGTCCCAGTATTTTAATCTATTCACTGTATTCGTAGAAATTACATTTTTCGAAATTGTTAAAATCCTAGTTTAAGAAGATGGTGTCCCAGTATTTTAATCTATTCACTGTATTCGTAGAAATTACATTTTTCGAAATTGTTAAAATCGTAGTTTAAGAAGATGGTGTCCCAGTATTTTATTCTATTCACTGTATTCATAGAAATTACATTTTTCGAAATTGTTAAAATCGTAGTTTAAGAAGATGGTGTCCCAGTATTTTAATCTATTCACTGTATTCGTAGAAATTACATTTTTCGAAATTGTTAATAGAGGTCTTTGGTCTTTCTGCAACCAAAATTTCTTTCCTGTATAAATTTGTGAAATTTTCTGCTGATCGTGGCGAATGCGAAGCATGTGAAACTACGTTGTTCATATTACTGTCATCGTATTTATGTAAAATTACTGGTATTCCATAATAAATAGCATCTGAAGCCATTACGCTTTCTGCTTTTGGATCGTATTGCGCTAATGATAAGTTTCACGTTAGTATTTTATTTTTATTTTTTCAAACTCATTCTGAATCTTGTCATTCCAGATACACTTTACACCATTTTTAAGTAAATCGCTCAGTGGAGCTCTCAAATTCTGAATATTAAGTCCATAAGTTTAATAGTAATTTCTTAGTCTCAGCAAAGCTTGTAACCTAGTCACGTTTTTTGGAGGAGGTATATTTTTTAACTGCCTTTGCTCTTGACAGATCTGGTTGATCATATTTGAAAATGATTTGTCTTAGTTACATGTTTTTAGTTAAAAAATATTCCTACTTTCCCTTACTGGGTTGGAACACGTACACTCGTATTTTTTCAAAAACTGTTTACACAGACCCGATATGTTGTTCCTTATATACACTTTTAATTAATATATCATTAAGATAAAATACTGTGAAATCACTAGCTTTAAAACATAGCAACAATATAGTTACAGCCACCTTTATATCAAAAGAAAGTCGGTTAAACTTAGACAGTCACTTGTGAGCATTTATATTTGTTGACTCTGAACATTCTTCTTCAAATTTTAATTGTAAATACGCTTCAGAAAGCGCTACCTTATTTTTTCTAGCGTTTAACTCCACAACATTTTCCCCTGTACTTGTTAATAGATACAGTATTTACATTTTTCGGACTACTGTCCTAATCGTTCTTGTCATTTGTACGACATTACGGCTGTTGTACGCTCCGGCATTCTTCAGCTGCTAAAAATTTCTAACCGAACCCTTTATTACAATCACTTGGGTATATGAACTCCATTCCTTGCCTAATGCCTCTTCTTGCAATATGAGCTCTGGTAAAAAATACTGAAGAAAACCACTAACATAAAAAATTGCAATATGAACTCTGGCAAAAAAAGGCTTGCTGGATATTAGGTTTATAAGTCCCAAACATTCACTTGTTCTTAAGGACACATGGCCCACTAGATATAGATGTTGGTTAGTTCCTGTAACTTGACCGAAAGAGATGTGAGTTCAATACCAGGTAACAGCAGTAAGGGAGATAACTCATGACGTTCAGAAAAAGCATTAGAAAAGGAGTTCATATACCCCAGTGATTGCAATAAAAACTTCTGAGGAAGGCCAGAGCGTACAACGGCCGAAATGTCGTACAAATGGCAACATGATGAGGACAATAGATCAAATAATGAAAATACTGTACGTACTACCTCATCTTGGTAATAAGTAGTTATGGAATTCTAAACACTTGTTTAACAATGTCGAAATACCAGCACGAAAACGTCTATTTGCTGCTTATTTTGAATGTTTCAGTTTTTAAAATTACATCTCTTGTCTAAAGTCTGACAAATTCCTCGCTAACTTGCTACGAATGGCCCATTTCGATTTAAATATTGGCGTCGAACCTTTTCACTTGAAATTCAGCTTTAAATTGAAAACACCGACCCGGCTCATTTGACAGAATATCCGGAAACATTTTTCCAATTCTTCGTTTCTTCTGTCTTTTAGCAATAATCGTTTACAGACAAAAATCCCAAAGCTTAAATAATTTATTCCACTCAGTACCGAATATGTTCGTCGCATTTTTAATTCATGATCTTTAGCTTTTACACACTTGTTACGAAATGAGAATTTACAAGTCATTTTGCCACTAAAATTTAATTTCTTAGATGAGACACTACTCTCGTCTTCCGAAATACTATTAATTTAAGATTTCCGATTTCTTTCCAATTGGCTTCAGTAATTATTGTGATATCACTACAAGTTCCTAGTAGAAATTTTCACATCCATATTATTTTTACATTCACAAATTTTCTTTATTTTTCTGTCGTTTTTAATGAAATTTTTTCTAGTTTTAGTTTTTCATTGCGACTTTAAAAGTTCTACCTTGCAACACTTGTAGCATTTCGATTTCTCAAAGGGACAGTCGTCTCCGAAATGTAAGCTTCCACGTCTGAAATATGGATTTATTCTCCTTTTTGTACATGTTTATTTTTTTTCTACATCATTTTTTCTGAATTTTTTCCGCATCGCGTGTTAGATTTAGCCTTATCTAACATTTGTCCGATATTTCCTGAAGTGTATCTTTATTATTCTGCTCAAGTTTTATTTGAATTTTCTGCCCGTATATATGCGTTTGTTTTTCGCCGTTAACCCTTGAATGAAAATTAAACCTTCAAACATCAAGAATCAGTTCGGTTAGTTTGAATCTTTCACCTTCCTTGTTAACAATTCCATCATATGTGACAAATATCTTTCAGATTTATATATTTCCAACGAGTATTAAATAAAGAGATTTTGTTGCTCAATTTTTGTAACAATATTCCTTGTTCATTAAAACAATTTTATCTTGTTTTTTCTAGTAGTATTTTTCATGCTCTGCCAGTGCTAACAAAAGTCCCGTTTTTCTCTCGTCTTCCTAGTAGCAACAGTCTACTCTGAACATTTGTTCGTATCTACGATAATGCGCAGTAAATAAAAGTTCCATCATATGTGACAAAATTTTGTTGCATTTATATATTTCCAACGAGTGATAAATAAAGAGATCTTGTTGCTCAATTTTTGTCAGAATATTCCTTACTTCTTTAAAACAATTTTGTTTTAATTTTTTTCCAGTAGTACGAACATTTTTCATGTCCTACCAGTGCTAACTTTCTCAACAAAGGTTTCTCTCGTCTTCCTAATCGCAACATTCTTCTCTGAACATTTGTTCGTATCTATGATAATATGCAAATATTGAAAGTTCATTACATAGCTTGTATGCAAATTCAGATATGACATTTGCCAACGAGTAGGGAGTAAACAAAAAAAAATTGAAGAATGATTTTCTTCGTTATTATTTGTTGCTGTTTCTGTTTTTGGTGTTCAACTTTCATCCATCTTTGAGAAAAAAAATTTTTTTTTTCACTCTTTGCTCTGTATTTCAACACATAAGGAGAAAAGGTTTCAACCAACTTGGTTTAAGCCCTCATCGTCACTGTTTGCCTATGGATCGAAACAACGAGTATTTTCCAACTTATGATCCCTCATTACGAGTTTCGCTTTTCTCGCAAATCCAGTTATAACTAGTATCAGTTTTGATTCCTCGTCGCCACTGTTACAACTCGGTTCCTATTGGTCATAATATAAAGGCTTACTTAGTCACTCGCCGTGGCGTCTGTAAGAAAAACTCTGAATACTGACTCCAACGTTTTTCTTTCTTGACTCACTGGAGTTCTTTATTTAAATGGCTAGACTGCACAATTTAGTCGCCAAAATGTATTAATTACTCTATTTACTCCACAGAAAGACGCGGATATCGCATAACAATGATATATAAAAGACGCGGATATCGCATAACAATTCAGTACTTATTTCTTTGTTTCTAACTAAAATTTCCTGTTTGATAATAATTTCCTTATCATTTGGAAAGCATCTTTAACTATCTTAAACACTTTCGAATTTCCGTTTTCTGTCAAAACACTTCCCTGATATTTTAACTTTTTTCATACCGGATTTTGGATATGCGATTTCTAATTTACATTTGTTTTGTTTTTTTTCTTGTTTTTTTCTTTGCTAACAACCTTGCATTCTGTTATGTTACAGCTGATGTTTCTCTCACGACTTTCTGTTGGGGCTTTTGTAACTGTCCTGATTTTTAAACCTTATCTGGGAAGAAGATTGTTGTTTTCTTTTCATGGCATATCAACCTCGGCGGGTCATTTATTGCCAACTAAATTTTATTTATTTATTGCAGGTAATACGTTTTTCTTTCAACAATTTATTGTTGTGTTTTTTGATATAGTTTTGTGTTTCGTAATACTTTTTTCTTTTTGAGTAACAAGATTCATTGGGATTTGTTTTTAAGGGCAGGGTCCCCAAGTTCTACTCTGTTTTTTAATCCATAACTGGAAGGAAGGGACGGATTAATACCTTTCCCAAGGGTACCACTGCTTAAGTTAATGCAGGGTATTCAACTGGATTTCGAACTCGGCTCACCGATTTCTTTTTCCGAGCTGATATCCACCGCACCACAACTCATATCCGTTACTAAATGCTTACATCACCTGGTATTCCCAAGTGGTCACCCATCTAAGTACTGAGCAGGCTCAACGTTGCTTAACTTCGGTGATCGAGCGAGAACCGGTGTATTCAACGTGACATGGCCGTAAGCCATGGGAAGAAGGAATGGTTGCATCGCATTCCCAAGGATATTTGCGCGTAACTGAATAGAACAAATCTGATTGGGATTCGAACTCGGCTCTCTGATTTCGCTTACACCAAAAACGTAAGAAAATAAAAGAACAATTGGAGGAAAGAAGAAAAGAAAGAGATGAAGAAAAGAGAGGAGATAGTTTGTCATTCAGAGGCAGCAGAAAATAAGGAAAACAAAGAAATCAATTAATAGAGCGAGAGAGAGAGAGAGAGAGTTAAATGCGAGACCGCAGATGGGGGGGGGGGGGGGGGGCATGCATATGACTCGAATATTCTATACCACCATTTTGTTATGTTTTAATATTTCTTTGCAAATGCTTAAACAACTCGAGTGTTTTTCGCAGATTTCCCTATTTGTCCTCCCTTAACGATTAATCGATAAAACAGTTCAAAGATAGATCAATGCTAATTGAATCAACCAACCCTCATTGCCTAGATTAAATACTCTTTGATCATCAAAATATTAAGCTGAGACGAGGGTGAACAAACTGGAACACCAACAGTAATATGAAACTTTTCCTTACGTGGGAACTCGCTGTATTCATTTACTGAGCAGCCAATGTTGTTCGTGTTACGCGTTTCTTCACTAACTCACCATCAGGCTGGAATCAAAGTGTATTATACAGTACTGTGTAAAAGTATTAGGACAAGAACTATTTTATCTTTTATGAGGCATATTGACAGAAAATAAACAATGTAATTAAAGTAATTTAAATACTTGCTACAAAATAAATTTAATATTTAGTATAATATCAATTTGCTTTGATCACAGCCTTCAGTCAGTCAGGCATTGACATCACAAGCTTCTTCAATGTATCGAATGGTATCTCTGCTTTTTTGTGTGTATACACTACTGTGCAAAAGTATTAAGACAAGAACTATTTTATTGTTATGAGGCATATTGGCAGAAAATGAACAATTTAATTAAAATAATATTATTTGATTTACTCAACAAATGCTTTGACAATAAAAATAGTTGTTACAAAATAAATTTAATATTTAGTATAATAGCCTTTTGCTTTGATCACAGCCTTCATTCTGTCAGGCATTGACATCACAAGCTTCTTCAACGTATCTAATGTTTTATTTTCTGCTGCCAAGCAGCTTGTATTTGTTACCAAAGTGTGTCTTGCAAAGTAACATTAGATTTATAATTTTTTATCCAAAATATCCCATAAATGTTTGAGATGAGAACTTTGTGGGGGCGAATTTAAATTCCGAAGCTTTTTTCTTCATCCTTTTTAGTTAGATAGTTCTTACAAAGGTTTGGCTTTTCATCCTGTATTTGAATTTCAGTGAAATTTTTAGGAAAATCACCCCTGTCCTAATACTTTGCACACTACCCCTAGTGTGCCAAAGTGTTAGGACAGGGGTGATTTTAAACTTTAATTTGATGCCTCATAAAACATAAAATAGTTCTTGTCCTAATAGTTTTGACAGTACTGTATGTTCTCATCATCTGCAATCAGCAGATGCTTCTCAAGTTAAACTTTTATTCCATCTCTGGTCATCGAACTGAAATCAAAGTGTAGTATATATTCTCATTATCTTGAATGTGAGAACATTCTGTAATCAGTGATCGAACAGTTATTGCCGCTCGTGTTAAAGTCACTGCGCTGAGATCAAGGGGTAGTATCTGGGATCAGGAGAAGGAGGGGACAAACTTCATTTTATCTCTCAATTGTGACGCTGTCTTTGGACAAAGCGAAACTCAGTGGTGACCCTGACTTCGAGGAGAACACAAAATAAAAAAAAATATTGAGATATGCCCGCTTCGGGGAAGCAGTTTCTTGTGACAGTACCTTCCTTACTGAACTAAAGGCAGGAAGAGAGGCAGAAATACCGATGTCACTGCAGCCGTTGGTTACGAAAGGGGAGCTATTTTTAAGCATTGCTGGATTTTGACCTTGTTTCCTTCTGTCACGGCAATTAACTATCAAATGCTTTAACTTTTTCCCTCATAACTAATAGTAATAATGGTAATATTAGTTTCCATACACAGAAACATTCAGCATTCATTGACTGAAAAGCCAATGCTACTCGAGTAACGACTTTCTCTATTTATCAGGCTGGGATAAAAGTGTAGCTTCTCTTCTGCTCATCTTTAATTGTAATAGTAATATTAACTATTTCCTTATGAGAAACTAGCAGTATAGCCCGGCGTTGCTCGGGTGTAATGAAAGTTTTAAAACTAATCCAATAGTTCCTGGAGCTCAGACTCTTTGAACGTTGGCACGAAAGACTAAAAAGCAATAGCTGTTTCCAGTTAAAGCGAAACCGTAGACTGAAAGAAAAATGAATGGGTGTAAGTCAAATTTTGGTTTCCTGATATCGATATCAAATAAGTTGTTTTCATCGTAAACTGAATTTTGAAGGCCAAATAAGTCCTCTGAGTAAATGGTATCATGGCTGAGACTAAGAACTACAATTATACCTACTTAGAGCCAAACTCGGAGCAAAAACTAAAATAAAAGGGCTGAAAAAAAAATACAGACATACAGACAGATAAACAGACACACACACAAACATCTTGCCTTTTATATATGTATATTATCGATTTTCTGCACTATTGTAAGAACTGCAACCTTGAAACTTCTGAATATCGTTTCTTATGTCCTTGTCTATGAGTATATTAAATTTGATTAAAATCGGACCACTCCTTCTATAACCCAATGTTTTCGATTATCGATTTTCGATATTTATCGGGGTTACCTAGCTAAGAACACTCGCAGACGCTTATAGTACAACTGTGTAAATTTTCAAGAAAATCGGTTCAGCCGTTTGGGAGTCTATAGATAACGAATACACACAGACACAGACACACACACACAGACAAAGTTCCATTTATAAATAAGTTTAGATTATTCGAAATTCATTGACCGGCTAGCCAATGCTACTCACTTTAGGCTTTTCTTCACTCTGAGGTCTTATTCAGGCGTCTTCGAACACATTCATTTACTTTTTTAGTGCGGTGTTTTATTTTATCAACACAAGTGTACACGTGTGTCTGGTCTGGTTTGTGGTGGTTGAGAAACTGCCACCGGGTTTTCAACGTGTCTTTCCTGAGATCAACATACACAGCGTGGGCAGGAAAGTTCACCGTTGTAACAGACGTCTTGAGGACCAGTTACTGTGACGAGGCTATCATCACAATTAGCGACCCGAGAGCGTCGTCATAACTAGTGCCGTGTTCGACAGCATCAACCCTGATTCAATTCCGGTCATCATCACAACAGGTTCCGGACCAGGGGACAGCGAGCCAGCCGGGCGAGGTGTCACAATTCAATTGGGGAGCAAAGTGTAGAATCAGCTTTTCGGTGAATAAATAGCACCTTACGCCTCAACTGAGTCCTTGTCTTCAATCAGAGCACAACTTAGCAACAGAAAATATTACTGAGAAGTGCCCGCGGAACATGTTGCTCGGTCAATGAATAATCGAATGTTTCCTCTTGAAGAAATATCAATATTCTTCCCCATGTGCCGTGTACCTTCAAGATGTAGGCGGTCATGGACTCCCACTTGGCTATGTCACTCATTGCTCTCAATAATCTTTCTCTTGGTAATTCTTCTAAGTCTCGCTCCATCAACCATTTGCTCAGACCTAACAAGTACGTCTCGCTCTGCTTTCCCCTGTCTCCTCTTTCATAATGAAACAGGAAATAAAGAGTAAGAAAGGGATGAGCCTCTACTCCTGGTTGAGAGAAAAAAAGAGGATTATAGACTGGGCGAAAGTCTATCTACATATATTAAAAAATATCCTCTTCTTCTTCTCCTTCTTCTTCATGTGCCGTGTCCCTTCAGGACGTAGGAGATCATGGACTAACACTTGGCTCTGTCTCTTATCGTTCTCAATAATTTTCCTCTTGGTATCACTCCCAAGCCCCGCTCCATCAACCATTTACTCAGACCTAACAAGTATGTCTCGCTCTGCTTTCCCCTGTCTCCTCTTTCATAATGAAACAGGAAATAAAGAGAAAACAAGGGATGAGCCACTACTCCTGGTTGAGAGAAGGAAGAGGATTATAGACGGCGCTAAAGTCTATCTACTTATATTTAAAATAGCCTCTTCTTGATGTGCCGTGTCCTTTCAGGACGTAGGTGATCATGGCCTTCCACTTGGCTTTGTCTCTTGTCGCTCTCAAGAATTTCTCAGTTGGTATCTCTTCTAAGCCCCGCTCCGTCAACCATTTGCTCAGACTTAACAAGTAAGTCACGCGCTGCTTTCCCCTGTCTCTCCTTCCATTTATTCAACCTGTAAGTCTCAAATTCTCCAGGCCCTCCTTCCTCATTTGGTGTCCCAGGAACCTCATTTGTCTCTTGCTGATATTTATTATCAGTTTTCTTCTCGTTTGCATCCTTTCCAACACATCAGCATTGCCCATGTGCTTTGTCCATGGTATCCTCTGCTTCCTTCTGTAAAATCACATATCTGTTGCCTCAAGCTTCTCTTTCATCTTTGATGAGATCGTCCAGCATTCACTTCCATACAAAACGACAGATATCGCATAGCAATCCAGCCCTCTTTTCTTTGTTTCTAATGAGATTTTTCTGTCTTTCAGTATTCTGATTAGCTTCTGAAATTCGTCTTTGGCCATGCCAATGCGTCTTTGGATCTTCGTGTGGCATTTTCCATCCTCTGCCAAAAAACTTCTTAAGTATTTAAATTTATTTTTACTTTTACCGTTGTCATTAAATATTACTACTAGTTTCCCAAATTTCAACTTAATATTTCACGAAAATTCGGTAATTTATTTCATAATTTGTTACGAATAGAGAAAACTTATTCTAAAATATTATTTCTAAAAGTCATGATATATCCGGTATCAAGACCATCAAAGATTATTAATTTCGCCCCAATTAAGCTCATGAAGTCACTATGACGCAAGCGGATACTGAGTGTAAGAGAATATGAGAAAAAAATATACTGTTATGGTGATAGAACAATAAAACATGGAAGAAGAAATTAGAAGATAATGATTGACACTGGATTTAAATGTTTAAAGATCAAAGGTAATTGGTAATCAAGAGGCAGGAAGAAAAGGGCAATAGAAAAATTCTGGTGGACCTGAAGGAGAATAACCACCACCTTTAAATTTGTTGTTTTTCATTTTTCTTTTTTTAATTTTTCAGTGAAATCTTATCGATTATTACATAAAGCTTCCAATTATAAAAAAAATGAAATTGAAAAAATGTCAATATTTAAACAATTTTAGTGGGTGCTCAGTTTCACATACAAAGTTATAGTAAATCAATCCTCCATTTGGGAACCACTTGCGTTGGGGTCGCTTTGTTTTGTTTTTTTAGAGACGAGTTGTTCCTCTTGTTTTTAGTTTTTTTCAAGTTTTCTTTAGTTATTACCATGGCATCTTCCTCGGAAACTCCAAAAATGGTTCTATTAAAAAAAATCGCAAAGGATTCAGTTGTTGAATATGCGCAAGTAAAAAGTTAATTGCACAGGATCGATTTACTATAATGTTGTATGAAAAACTGAGCCCCAATAAAATTGTTTAAATGTTGAAATTTTTACAAATATTTTCTGTCAGTCAGAAAGTTTAGGGTTTAATCGATAAGATTGCACTAAAAAAAGTAAAAAAAAATTGATAATCAACAAATTTACAGTTAGTGGTAATGTCGTACCGGCGAGTGATTCTAAAATGGAGGATCGATTTAATATAACATTGTATGAAAAACTGAGCCCCCTCCTTAAAATTGTTTAAATAGTGAAATGTTTCTAAATTTGTTCTCAATCTGAAAGTTTAGGGTGCAATCAATAAGACTACACTGAAAAAAGTTTAAAAAAAAAATTTAAAGGTGGAGGTAGTCGCTTTCAGGTCCGCGAAACAATTTGCAAAGAACCTACGCTTTCTTACTTACTATTATTTCTACAGCCACTATAATCCCTCAATGTATCTTTAAATGTTCATCCCCTGCTTGACATTCTCTAGTTGTCCACACTTGTTGGGCGTTCTGACGTTCCATGTCCCCAAGGTAATCCTTTCTTTGTTGCGAATAGTCGCAGGTTAGCGATCCAGAGACACCTGTTGCTCATGCCTTTCCTTCCCGGGCGAGGGACACATTTTGGAAAAATCGTCTCCTTTACGCGGTTGGTGCTAAGGTTCCTGAGACATGCAATGAGGAAGGAGGGCTTGGAGAACCTGTTACTAACAGGCCAGGTAGAGGGAAAAAGAGACAGGGGATAAAGCAGCGGATAACATATTTGAAGGACCTGATCAGGTGGCTGACGAAACGAGGGTTGCATTGTGCAACAGGAGAAAGCGTGCTAAGAGCCACCAGAAACAGGGAGATGTGGAATGCCATGAACGCCTGAAAGGACAAGGCACATAAAAGAAGAAGAAGAATCAATAAATACCTAACTAGTAAACATATGTACAATTTGTGAAAAGGAAGAAACTAATATTTATTTTGAAAAATACAAACATGTGGCCCAAGATCAAAAATGGGGATAGGAAAAGTATGTTCCTCGGTAGGACTTTTAAACTTAACTAGCCACGATTACTGATTCAAACATACCCCAGTATTTCTTACAGCAAAATAACTCATTGTTACTTACCATTCTTACTAAAGCCACAATTATACCTCAGAGTTTCTATGAAGTTCTAATTAGTTTCCGGAAGTGCAATTTATTTTGAGAAAGCTGGGTAATAAAAGATAGAACTTTTAAAAGTGAAACCTCAATAAATATTTAGAATGATTGCTGGTAGAGGAAAATAGATTTTATCAGAACCATTATCACAAAAGTATTGATAGAGAAATTACATAACGATGGTGGGAAAATAATTGAAACCGAGATCCTCGGTCAAGACAAATAACATTGCAGATTCTTCTTGGCATTTTATTAAGAATCTCGAAATATATTCAAATGGCGGCTAAACAACCTTAGAAATGTTTGGTTCTAGAAGCGATTTTCTTCTCTCCTTTCTTGGACATTTGATAACCCAGGAGAAAGAAGAGATGAATTAATAAATTTCCCAAGAGTGTTTGTGCGAAAGTGAATGCCAACAAATTCAGCTGCAATAAGAATTCGTTTACTGCAGAAAGTAATGGCACCTACTGCAGGAAAAAACTTCTACTCAGTCTGTCAAGAGACATGATCGCCCAAGCGTGTATCACATACGGTACTCAACTGAATGACAGGCAAAAGTTGTAGCCAAAAAAAAAAAATACTTCATAGAACTGCACTGAGACATTGACCAGAAGATAAAGCGTTACCTCAATGTAACTGGCAAAATTCGCACAGGGATTATCATCTGCTGACCAGATTTGAATGGCGCTTCACCGTTGGCACAATTCCATGTTATTGGTCACTGGACGGAGAAGAGATGACGGGTTTTTTCCCTACTTTTAGGGAAACAAGCATTAAGAATAAGATCTTAGGTGGATTTACGAATGACAAGATTAATATTATTACAAAGAAGAACTTCGGAAGAATACGCAACAAAGAATAATCTAATAACACAATTTGCAGACGAATTTATAGTTGTACACAAGTGCGCATGTGCATATCTGCCTATCTTCGTCTGCTTACATCTGTCTAAGGAGCGAACGAGCCATCTATCGCAGTATCTTCCCATCTGTTTATCGATCTCTCTATATATCATATCTATCTAGTTTCAGTTTTTTCTATCTATCTATCTATCTATCTATCTATCTATCTATCTATCTATCTATCTCGGTCTGTTCATATCTATCTATCTATCTATCTATCTATCTATCTATCTCGGTCTGTTCATATCTATCTATCTATCTATCTATCTATCTATCTCTCTATCTATGTCAGTCGTAACATTATTTCTCTATGCATCTATCAGTATATATATATATATATATATATATATATATGTGTGTGTGTGTGTGTGTGTGTGTGTGTTCACTATCTATCTATCTGCGTCTCTTCATATGTCTTTCTCTTTGTATCATTCTCACTCTCTTTCTCTCTCTCTCTCTCTATATATATATGTGTGTGTGTGTGTGTGTGTGTGTGTGTGTGTGTGTGCATTGTTCAAATGTCAATTAACATTGCTAATTATATGAGGTAAAGCAATCAACACTGCTTGGTGCCGTTTAGTTGACGATTTAACGTAATTTTCAGGGCAAAATTCACTACCCTTTTGTGGGCTGTATATATAACCACGGTGAGTACTGTCTGGTCAGAAGATCCCACGGAATCGTGAAATTGACAATGACAATGCAGTGCTGTTTTCTGTGTTCATTCTTTCTTTCTCGAGAAATAGACACACACACACACACACACACACACACACACACACACATATATATATATATATATATATATATATCCGAGTGAATAAGGAACGAAGAAAAATTTTTTTTAACGTCCAAAACATTAATTTAAAACAGTGCTCGATATATAATATATAGAGCTGTGAATATTTATTATAAATTATATATATATATATATATATATATATTCTTCACATATTTATTGCTGGTAATATATTTATCTTCAAAAATGTATTGCTGGTAACATCTTTTTCTC
Organism: Ascarosepion bandense; assembly: GCA_037127315.1. Classification (NCBI taxonomy): domain Eukaryota; kingdom Metazoa; phylum Mollusca; class Cephalopoda; order Sepiida; family Sepiidae; genus Ascarosepion; species Ascarosepion bandense. Next base: position 1,084,954 of record JBBBDQ010000648.1, on the reverse strand, counting down.
TAAATATTATTGCTGTAACTTTCACTATAAAAATCATTTTTTATACTTTCATAGCGTTTTGAACCAGTTTGAGGGGGTTAACTATTTGCCCATAGCTGGGACCCTAACAGGTGTTACTGCTCCTGGTCACGTTGGACCTGAGAACAGCAGAAATTATGAGGGGGTTCAAAATTTCGCAATTTGCCAGATATACTTCATCGTCTAACTCGGGACCCGGATGTAGCTTATCGTTATTGGGAGGTTACCACTCTGCAGAGCCCCAGACGACAGTGCAATACTAATTTGGACAATTCTGTTATTCCCTATGTTACCCAAAATAAAATTTAACAAACCTACCTCGTCTGTCATTTTACCAAAACTTGTCTGACCAAATATTAGAGAGGCATAGCTCCACTCTTTTGAATTTATTTCGTTTTTATTTCTGTCCATCAAAGATGCGCAATCTATCTTATAATAACACGATTAAATCTCGCGTGACAAACTTAACAAAAAAAAAAAAGAAATTCGATAAATGTTTAAAGATAATGCGAAAATATTCTATTATATAAATGTAAAAAAAAAAAACCCAGCAAATACACAAAGCATAAATATTAAAAACAAAATAGCAAGTATTAATAAAATTTCATTGAGTTTAGAAACAAGCATATTAAATATATTTAAGAAATTTTTTAAAAATAAAACAAATTGAAATAAAAACATCGGGTGAGGCGCAATGCAAACAGACTCATAATAACGTGAGACATAAAAACCAAAATATGTAACATGATGCATAAAACTAATTTTAAAGTCTGAAAGCATTTTTAACAAAACAAATATTATCTTTCTTTGCTGTTGCTTTCAGAAGCCGAAAGCAACCAGAATTGGTATAATATCTGTACTGCCTCGAAGCTGATATTAAAGAACACGTTAGTAACGATAGTCAAAAAAAAAAAAATCATGAAATAGTAGACAAATAGTTTTGTCGGTGTATAAGCCAACATCTATCTACTAGCTAGTTAGCTATCTTAGTTTCTTCATATCTATCTATCTATCTATCTATCTATCTATCTATCTATCTATCTATCTATCTATCTCAGGTATATTCATATCAGTCTGTTCATATATATATATATCATTATATAATTATGTATCAATTTTACATTGCGACATGGCAATTTCTATGTTTCGAGATAGGTTCTCATCATCAGGAAATGTTGATGTTGTTGTGCAGATGATTTACATTTAAATGACAAAATCTTTTGGTTTGCTGTGAATGTATGTGGAACATTAAGGAAGGTAAACAAACAAGGGAAGAATAGGATTGAGAAAAAAGGAAGAAGGAAAAAAGCGGAAAATGTTGGTTAGCATGTATTCTTCGGGGTCAAACCCTAAAGTGAATCTCAATTCTGATTAGCCACAAAAAAAAAAGAAAAAAAAACACCCACATACATGTCTGTCTGTCGGTCAGTCACTAGTAAGCCAAGCTAAAGTTTACTCTATTCCCTTGTATCTATGTTTGACTTAATATGTGTTGTTAACCATACCACCGTTTTTCGAGTTATCATTTAGTAATTCCATCACCAGTCTACATCATTTTCAATGGCAGTGAACGCTTGACAAACCTATTAAAGATGAAGAAGAGACTTGAAGCAACAAAAGTGGAGATCTACAGAATAATGCCGGGCAGAACATGTGAACAACGACGAGATTTCAGATACAGTTACTTTCTCATAGGCGCAATGTGGCTTCCCTTTGTCTCTTCTATAAATACTTACACGATTTCTGCTCCGATGAACTGGTGCCCCCTATATATGAACTTACTCGAGCTACAAGATTAGTAACTAGGTCTCACCTATTTACTCTGAAACAAATAATTTTTAAACGCTAATTCTACTCCAACAGTTTCTTTTCTCGCACTTCCCACCTGTGGAATTCCCTTCCATTTACTTATTTTCCCGACAGCTACAATCTTCAAGAATTTAAATTTAAAGTCAATAGTCATCTCCTATCTCAGTAACCTGCATTCTCTCTCTCTCTCATGCTTCTTTCTTCGTCCACTATACTATCATCAGTATTCTCATCCTTCTCTTATCCACTTCCTGACAACCCCTATAACCTGTCAATCTTTATCATAAATTTCCTCCTGTTACCCCCTGCAAAACAGTGGCAGTAAAATACCTTACTTCGAGCGATATGATTATAAAAAAAAATATACTATTATAATGTGGTTATAAAGTGGGTGATCAATTCTATATTACAATCAATATATAAACTGATCCCTCACTTTTTGGCCACAGTCATCCTTTTCTTACCCACTTCTTGACACCCTCTATATAACCTCTCACTCTCATAACTTTCCTCCTATGTAACCCCCTGCAAAACAGTGGCATATCGCCCCAAGCAAGGCATTTTACTGCCAGTTTTGCAGGGGGTTACATTGGATGAAAGTTATGAGAAAGAGTTACAGGTTATATCTAGGGTCTCAGGAAGTGGGTAAGAAAAGGATGACTGTGGCCATAAAGTTAGGGATTAGTTTAAACATAGAAATTTCCATGTCGTAATCATATCGCCTTGCTTGTGGCGATATGAATATAAAAACATTCTATACTATTATAATGTGGTTATAAAGTGGGTGATCAATTCTACATTACAATCAATATATAAACTCATTCCTCACTTTGTGGCCACAGTCATCCTTTTTTTACCCACTTCCTGACAACGCCTATATAACCTGTAACTCTTTCTCATAATTTTCCTTTCCTGCAAAACAGTGTCAGTAAAATGCCTTGTTTGGGGTGATATGATTATTAAAAAAAATCTATACTATTATAATGTGGATATAGAGTGGGGGATCATTTCTACATTACAATCAATATATAAACTCATTCCTCACTTTGTGGCCACAGTCATCCTTTTTTTACCCACTTCCTGACAACGCCTATATAACCTGTAACTCTTTCTCATAATTTTCCTCCTACGTAACCCCCTGCAAAACAGTGTCAGTAAAATGCCTTGTTTGGGGTGATATGATTATTAAAAAAAATCTATACTATTATAATGTGGATATAGAGTGGGGGATCATTTCTACATTACAATCAATATATAAACTCATTCCTCACTTTGTGGCCACAGTCATCCTTTTTTTACCCACTTCCTGACAACGCCTATATAACCTGTAACTCTTTCTCATAATTTTCCTCCTACGTAACCCCCTGCAAAACAGTGTCAGTAAAATGCCTTGTTTGGGGTGATATGATTATTAAAAAAAATCTATACTATTATAATGTGGATATAGAGTGGGGGATCATTTCTACATTACAATCAATATATAAACTCATTCCTCACTTTGTGGCCACAGTCATCCTTTTTTTACCCACTTCCTGACAACGCCTATATAACCTGTAACTCTTTCTCATAATTTTCCTCCTACGTAACCCCCTGCAAAACAGTGTCAGTAAAATGCCTTGTTTGGGGTGATATGATTATTAAAAAAAATCTATACTATTATAATGTGGATATAGAGTGGGGGATCATTTCTACATTACAATCAATATATAAACTCATTCCTCACTTTGTGGCCACAGTCATCCTTTTTTTACCCACTTCCTGACAACGCCTATATAACCTGTAACTCTTTCTCATAATTTTCCTCCTACGTAACCCCCTGCAAAACAGTGTCAGTAAAATGCCTTGTTTGGGGTGATATGATTATTAAAAAAAATCTATACTATTATAATGTGGATATAGAGTGGGGGATCATTTCTACATTACAATCAATATATAAACTCATTCCTCACTTTGTGGCCACAGTCATCCTTTTTTTACCCACTTCCTGACAACGCCTATATAACCTGTAACTCTTTCTCATAACTTTCCTCCAATGTAACCCCCTGCAAATCAGTGGCAGTAAAATGCATTGCTTGGGGCGATATGATTATAAAAAAAAATTATTTACTATTATAATGTGGATATATAAAGTGGGGGAATCAATTCTACATTACAATCAATATATAAACTGAACCCTCACTTTATGGTGACATTCTTCATTCTCTTACCCACTTCCTGACACCCACTATATAACCTGTCACTCTCATAACTTTCCTTCCTATGTAACCCCCGCCTGCAAAACAGTGGCAGTAAAATGCCTTGCTTCGAGCGATGTGATTATAAAAAAAATTCTATACTGTTATAATGTGGATATAGAGTGGGGGATCAATTCTACATTACAATCAATATATAAACTGATCCCTAACTTTATGACCACATTCATTCTTTTCTTACCCACTTCTTGACACCCTCTATATAACCGCCTGCAAAACAGTGGCAGTAAAATGCCTTGCTTCGAGCGTGTGATCATAAAAAAACAAAAGAAAACTTATACAGCGCAGCAGGAATAGTCAGATGAAATTTCTGGGGCACATAATGACAAAGAAATTCTTGGAAAACCTGATACTCGTGAAGACAATTTGAGTGAGAGACAGAAGAAAGCGGCGCTTAACATACTTTACAAGCTTGAATAAATGCATAGGAGAACGGAGTTTGGGAGAATAACAAAAACACTTATTAAGATCTACAAACAACAGGAAGATATGGAGAGACATGATCGCTCATGTCGTGAAATAACATAGCACATAAAAGATCATATCCTTTGCTGGCGAGAGTATTTCTGATCCTTCCCGTCTTTCATTTTCGACTTTTGCAGTATTTTACCCTCTCACCTCCACCTGAGGTATTTTACTGATATGTTAGGGAGAATTTCGGTTTTTCCTCTTTCTTGCATCAACCCTACCGCAACAGTTAATTAAATTTTGAAAGGCTTGGTGCCAAAATGTTCCCAGAACTCTGGCAATTGGGCTCCGTTAAAAGAAAATGATAAGTGGTTATCATATGACAAGGGCAGAAACATATTTGTAAAAGCATTTGTCTTACAAAAAAAAGTTAGAACAAAAATATGGTTTAATTACGGCGCTAAAATCGCTGATTTTCTTCCAAATTAGATTAACAATTCCTCAATTCGCAGAACGCCGAATTGTAAATAAGAATGAAACAGGAAGATTAAATACGCATGCGCTAGTGCCACTTTCAAAGCTTTCGCATCAATCTACCCACTGCATCAGTAGACTTTGTGGCGGATAAGAAATTAAGAATTAAAAGCATTTTGGAAAAACCCAACTAAAACAAAGTAAAATTGCACACCCGCAAAAGTGGATTCAAACGAATAAAACCTTTTGGGAAAAACCCAAACCATGGCGAATTTCACATGTCAGCGTGAAAAGCAAATTCTGGATCCTGATTAGATACGAAATAGAAAAATGAACGGTGGCGTCAGTTAAACGTTTTTCACACCTAAAGCAGAAAGTGTCTCTGGAGCCGGTTACATGACGAGATTTAATTACTTAAGGACATTCTGTGACCGGTAAACAGAGTCAGATGAGAGTAGCGAGACGAAACTATTAAAATATCACGGGAGAACTTCAACCGACCCGGACATATGTCGCGTCACACGTTGTCCTCCAACTTCCTTCTCGTGTGCTGATTTCTTTTACTTCCTCTTCACCATTTAAAGGCATTCCTACCAAACAAACACACGCATACGTACGTACGCATCTACTCGTTCAACAATTATGTCTAAGAACATTTTCTACAAATCGTGATACCTTTAACTTTCTAATTGAACATTAATTTCTACGAATTCTTGTTATTCTTTTCTTTTAATAAATTTCTACTTTAACATACAAAATGTATATTTTATTCTTACACAATTCTACACTTATAAACACATGCCAACCTGCTAACAAAAAACCTTCTGATGATGAAAACTTTTTGATAATAACCTTCTGATAATTCTGGATCAAACTTTTAAGCTGTTAAGTATGACACAAGACCCAACCAAGAAAAATACTCGCAGGCGACGCCTTCAACTTCACCTTGTCCCACACAATATATTCCGAATGACCTATATTGATACTACAATGAAGATGCATACGTAAGTTACACACTCCAACACTGCTTCACACAAGTTACATCAAGTTTTCAACGAAAAACAAACAACCCAAAATTAGAAAGACCAGAATTTGTTTTTCACCGCCATATTCTATTTGATAATGAAAATTTAATCAAACAAAACATGTTAAATATCTAAACGGTTTCATTTTTTTTCTTTATCCGTATAACTCGCCCTCCCATTTTTCTTTCTTTTCTTTTTCTTTTTCCTTTTTTTAATTGAACTTCCGGTGTATGAAAAACTTTTGGGAATTTTTCCATGATAAAAAAATCGCTGACGAAGCGAATTTCAGTCAGTTAAATGCCATACGTCTTACACGTTAGGCCGATCATGTCTCTTTCCAGCGATTATTCTACAGTACGTTGCCATTGCTTTCTGCGGTAGATTGGTTGCCAGCCAAGGCTATAGAACCCAATCTCTCCTGTTATTTGACTCATAGCTAGAGGGGGAAGAGATGTATTATGTTATTAAATTTTAATTAGGGGGATCAGTTTATTATTTCATAACAGTAGAAAACTTATGACCAGTAGAAACCTTAATCATGATTCCAACTATTATATTCAGCCAGTCACTTAAGTGCCATACGTGATACACGCTTTGGGCGATCATGTCTCAAAAGTGACATGACTGACTGGAGCAGAAGATTTTCTTGCAGTAGGTTGCCATTACTTTTCCTGCAGTAGGTTGCCATTACTTGCCATGATTTTCTTGCGGTAGGTTGTGGTAGACTGGTTGCCAGCCAAGGCTATAGAACCCAATCCGTCCTATTATTTAACCCATAACTGGAGGGAAGTGATGGATTAATACTTTTATCCGTATCTCTTTTAATCCCTGTTCCGTCTACTAGTGATACAAACACGGTATACGCCGCTTCCAACTGTGCCTCCTGCCTTCAGTATCTCCTCTCATTGTCCAATCTTCTAAGCCCTCTTTTTGCATTCTGTATCCTATAAATATGGTCTAGGTATAAGTGTAGATGTTGTCTTCATTTGATGTAACACTTCCTTCATCACATGTGCAATCTATAGAATTCTAGGCATTCTTTTGTTAAAACGTTTGAAATCAACCAATATTCTCCTTTTTTTTCCAATTTTCTTCTTTTTCAATTTTCCGTGTAACTTAAAGATATTGACGATCATAGATCTGCACTTCTCCTTCTTCTTCTTCTTTTGTAACGTGGCCCTTCAGGTCATTCTTCTTTTTTTTTTTTTTTATTTAATATATTTATTCTATGGTTACTGCTTCTTCTGCTATACATTCTTATTTTTCTTTCTAATTCTTCTTTTTTTATTTGACATGTCACTTCGCGTAATACTTCTTCTCTTTCTTCTTTTATGTGCGGTGTCCCATTAGATCAATCTTCTTTTTTACTTTTTCTTCTTCCTCTTCTTCTTCTTCTTTTTCTTCTCTGACACGTTACCCTTCAGGTCATTCTTCTACTTCTTCTTCTCCTTCTATGTCACGTGTTTCTTAAGGTCATTCTTCTTCTTCTTCTTCTTCTTCTTCTTCTTCTTCTTCTTCTTCTTCTTCTATGTCCCGTGTCCCTTCAGGTCATTCTTCTACTTTTTTCTTTCTTCTTCTTCTTCTTCTTCTTCTTCTTCTTCTTCTTCTTCTTCTTCTTCTTCTTCTTCTTCTTATCTCACGTGTGCCTTCAGGTCATTCTTCTACTTCTTCTTTTCTTCTTCTTCATCTATGTCACGTGTCCCTTCAGGTCACTCTTCTTCTTCTTCTTCTTCTTCTTCTTCTATCTCACATATCCTTTCAGGCCATTCTTCTTCTTCTTCTTCTTCTTCTTTTTCTTCTATGTCACGTGTCCCTTCAGGTCATTCTACTTCTTCTTCTTCTTCTTCGTCTACTTCTTCTTCTTCTATGTCACGTGTCCCTTCAGGTCACTCTTCTTCTTCTTCTTCTTCTTCTATCTCACATATCCTTTCAGGCCATTCTTCTTCTTCTTCTTCTTCTTCTTCTTCTTCTTCTTCTTCTTCTTCTTCTTCTTCTTCTTCTTCTTCTTCTTCTTCTTCTATGTCACGTGTCCCTTCAGGTAATTCTTCTTCTTCTTCTTTTTCTTCTATCTCACGTTTCCCTTCAGGTCATTCTTCTTCTTCTTGTTGTTCTTCTTTTTCTTCTATGTCACGTGTCCCTTCAGGTCGTTCTTCTTCTTCTACTTTTTCTTCTATGTCACTTGCTACTTCAGGTCATTCTTCTTCATCTTCTTCATTTTCTTCTTCTTTTCTTCCTCTTCTTCTTCTATGTCACGTGTTTCTTGAGGTTATTTTAATTCTTTTTCTATGTCACGTGTCCCTTTAGGTCATTTTCTTTTTCTTCTTCGTCTTTGTAATGTGTCCTTTTAGGTCATTCTTCTTTTTTCTTTTTCTTTTTCTTTATCTTTACTTCTTGTTCTTGTTCTCGTTCTTGTTCTTGTTCTTCTTGTTCTTCTTCTATGTTACATGCTACTTCAGGTCATTCTTCTTCTTTTTCTTCTCTATTACGTTTCTTCATGTTATTCTTCTTTTTCTTCTTCTTTTTATCTTCTTCTTCTTAAATGTCACGTGTTTCTTGAGGTTATTTTTCTTTTTTTTTCTATGTCACTGTCCCTTTAGGTCATTCTTCTTCTTCTTCTTCTTCTTCTTCTTCTTCTATGTCACGTGTTTTTTCAGGTCATAATTCGATCAGGTTTTTACACCACTCTCTGTCTTTCTCGCCTTTATAATGTTTGTGTTTCTGCCATATTTTCTCATCCCTGCCTCACCTACCATTTATACAAACTCGTTTAGTAGGCCATTCGCTACATTCGACTGCCCCTCTTGCCTTCAATAATTTTGTCCGCCTACCATTTATTTAAACACGTTTATTAGGGTACGCTATGCTTTACACTGTCCCCATTTTATTAATCGGCCCTGTCATTGTCAAATCTTCTAATCCGTTTTTTCGCTGTTTTTATACTAGAAATCTATTCTCACTGTAATTGTCCTTCTTGTTTCCATTTTCTTCAAAACTTCCCAATTTCCCACATGTGCTGTCCTTTGTATTCCCAGCATCATTCTGTAAAATCATATATATTCAATGAATATTCTGATTCTTTTTCTATGATCCGCCCCATTTTAAGACGTTGTCGATCATGGGTTTCCGCAATTTGTTGCACTTTCAAGCACTTAGTATATAGCTCTACTTACAACTATCCTTCCAACCGTTTACTGAAACTCCTTAGGTTGACTTTGCTTTTCATTATTTTGCCCTTCTTGTCTTCAATCTGTCCTGTGAGTGCCAAATTTTCTACGCTCTCTTCCCTCATTATTTAGAAAGATCACGTTTCTGTCGTCTCTTTTTCGTCTAGTTGCTTTACATATGATTGACTGTTTACTCGGCAAAATCTTACATCCGAATGTTCGCTACAAATTTGTGTTTGTCTTCTTTTCACTCTCATGTCGTTTGTTTATCACTGATGTTGTCCGTAGGTTGAAGGAATGAAAACATGGCTGGAGGACAGAGACTTTCAGCCTGGAAAAGATTTTCAAATTACGCTTGATTAATATCTATTAGCAGATGAACGTAACTGAAAGAGACATGTCCGACAAACCTGCAGGCTATAAGCAACTTCGTTTTAAGGGCATCGAAATATCTTTCTTCTTCTTTGTTCTGTGTCCTTTCAGAACATTAACGTTCATGGTAATCCACAATGTCCAGTAATTTATAACTCTGTATAAATTTGGTCTTTTTGTAATCTCTCCTAAAACTTGTTCTGTTATACATTTAGTCAAGCTCTCTAGGTGGGTTATGCTTTGTTTCCCCCTGTGTCTATTGACTCCAGTACGTAAGTATCCTATTTCCAAGCAATCTTTTCCACGTATACTAATGTTAACTGCCCCTTCCTGATTTTGTTTTTAGTTTAGACTTTCTCTAAATCTTCGTCGTTGTTAGTATGATCAATCAATAGTATTCTCAGCATCCTCCTGTAGAACTATATTTCTGTTGGTTCAGAACTTCATATGTGAGAAGCATAACTATCATTCACTCCTATATAGAAATTATTGATATTACGTAGTATTTTATTTTCCTTTTCGTTGTTTCTTAAAAAAAATTCCTGTTTATTAATACTTTGCTTAGATTTTGGAAATCATTTTCCGCTACCTCAATGTGCCTTCGGATTTCACTATGACATTTTCAGTGACAATGCTGGGACGTTTTGGACGTCGTACGCTTACGCTTTGTTCAGGTGATATTTGTTGAAAATTTTTTAAAGGACTGGAGGTTACATCGACCGAAACGTCGTAAATCTGGCAAATATTTAATCTCAGAATTATAGACAGATAATAAAAAAATCCTATTTCTTCTGTCTGTTTTTCATCTTCGAGGAGATGGTCCGGCATTCGCTGCCACATGGGAGGACCGTTATAGTATAACAGCAATTTATTCTTGCTGTAGTTCGCACTTATCGGGAATAAAATTCTCTATTTTATATAAAGAAGTCAGTAAATTTTTTCCCGTTGTGAACAATTCATTTTCCAAGCAAGGACATTTCTCGCCAGAAAAAATGAAGGGAGAAACTATCTTTTTAACATGAAATCACTCCTTATCGTTAAATTTCTTTCTTTATAAGGGAACATTCTACTTTTTGAATAGCTGGTTTAGCTTTTGGAAGACATGAGAAGATTGCCCAGCATTCGACTCCAGATAGGAGGATTGATATTACATAGAAGTTCATTACTCCTTTTTTGTTTTTAACGAAACTTCTTGTTTGTTAATAATTTGTTTTAATTCTGGGAGACATGAGGAGATTGTTAAAATTCACTACCATATATGAAGATTATTATTACATAGAAGATCATCATTCTTGTTTTAGTTTCTAATAAAATGTTCCTGTTACTTAATACATTGTTTAGCGTTTGGAAGACATGAGGAGATTGTCCAAAATTCATAGAAGGATTTATATTACATAGATTCCCCCCACTCTTTTTTCTTTTGTTTCTAACGAAACTTCTCTGTTACTTAATACATTGTTTAGCGTTTGGAAGACATGAGGAGATTGTCCAAAATTCATAGAAGGATTTATATTACATAGATTCCCTCACTCTTTTTTCTTTTGTTTCTAACGAAACTTCTCTGTTACTTAAGACGTTGTTTAGCGTTTGGAAGACATGAGGAGACTGTCCAAAATTCATAGAAGGATTTATATTACATAGATTCCCCCACTCTTTTTTTCTTTTGTTTCTAACGAAACTTCTCTGTTACTTAAGACGTTGTTTAGCGTTTGGAAGACATGAGGAGATTGTCCAAAATTCATAGAAGGATTTATATTACATAGATTCCCTCACTCTTTTTTCTTTTGTTTCTAACGAAACTTCTCTGTTACTTAAGACGTTGTTTAGCGTTTGGAAGACATGAGGAGACTGTCCAAAATTCATAGAAGGATTTATATTACATAAATTCCCTCACTCTTTTTTCTTTTGTTTCTAACGAAACTTCTCTGTTACTTAAGACGTTGTTTAGCGTTTGGAAGACATGAGGAGATTGTCCAAAATTCATAGAAGGATTTATATTACATAGATTCTCTCACTCTTTTTTCTTTTGTTTCTAACGAAACTTCTCTGTTACTTAAGACGTTGTTTAGCGTTTGGAAGACATGAGGAGACTTTCCAAAATTCATAGAAGGATTTATATTACATAGATTCCCTCACTCTTTTTTCTTTTGTTTCTAACGAAACTTCTCTGTTACTTAAGACGTTGTTTAGCGTTTGGAAGACATGAGGAGACTTTCCAAAATTCATAGAAGGATTTATATTACATAGATTCCCTCACTTTTTTCTTTTTTCTTTTGTTTCTAACGAAACTTCTCTGTTACTTAAGACGTTGTTTAGCGTTTGGAAGACATGAGGAGACTTTCCAAAATTCATAGAAGGATTTATATTACATAGATTCCCTCACTCTTTTTTCTTTTGTTTCTAACGAAACTTCTCTGTTACTTAAGACGTTGTTTAGCGTTTGGAAGACATGAGGAGATTGTCCAAAATTCATAGAAGGATTTATATTACATAGATTCCCCCACTCTTTTTTCTTTTGTTTCTAACGAAACTTCTCTGTTACTTAAGACGTTGTTTAGCGTTTGGAAGACATGAGGAGACTGTCCAAAATTCATAGAAGGATTTATATTACATAGATTCCCTCACTCTTTTTTCTTTTGTTTCTAACGAAACTTCTCTGTTACTTAAGACGTTGTTTAGCTTTTGGAAGACATGAAGATATTGCCCAGTACTCAACGCTATATTTGAGGATTGATATTACATAGAAATTCATCACACGTTTTTGTTTCTAACTAAATTCTCCTGTTATTTAATACATTGTTGAGCTTTTGGAAGACATCAGAAGATTGTTCAGCATTCACTGCCATATAAGAGAAATGATATTGCATAACACTTGATTCTTTTTATTGCTTCTGACTAATTTTTTCTGTTTTTTAAATACAAATCAGTTGTGTTGTTACAGTGTGCCTTCATATTTTAGTGTCGCAGATTTAAGGGATAAAGCTAAGATGAGTGAAATCTAAATTGTCGGAAATAATTCATCCTAATGAAGGATGTAAAGAGAAATTCTGAAATTGATAAAGATATGTATCCTAATATATATATATATATATATATATATATATATACGACCAGCCATAATTATTAGGCCACCCCATTTTTTTAAATGATGTATTTCATACTATTTTTTAGTATTCATTGCCAAGCAGATAATTCTAAATGAAAAAAAGAATGATTCTTTTGTTACTACAGCACAATAACAAATGCATCAAATGAACTGTTCTGGTGTCCAATTTTTGTGCTCTCTTCCCCATGCTAGTCTCTTCTTCTTATTGACTGACAAAAGCAAAGGCTTCCTAGCTGCCACTCGTCAAAAGAACCATTCTATTTTCATTTAGAAGTATCCTCTTGGCAATAAATACTAAAAATAGTATGAAATCTATCATTTTTTTAAAAAACTGGGGTGCCCTAATTTTTATGGCCGGTAGTATGTATATTCAGAAATATTATCTTCCACATCCGATAGATATAAGCTAAAAAAGATCGATAGATAGACAGATAGATAGATAGAAATAGACTAAGATAGATAGATAGATAGATAGATAGATAGATAGATAGATAGATTACAAGTGAAGATAGATAGATAGATAGATAGATAGATAGATAGATAGATTACAAGTGAAGATAGATAGATAGATAGATAGATAGATAGATAGATAGATAGATAGATTACAAGTGAAGATAGATAGATAGATAGATAGATAGATTACAAGTGAAGATAGATAGATAGATAGATAGATAGATAGATAGATAGATTAGATTACAAGTGAAGATAGATAGATAGATAGATAGATAGATAGATAGATAGATAGATTACAAGTGAAGATAGATAGATAGATAGATAGATAGACAGATAGATAGATAGATAGATAGATAGATAGATAGATAGATAGACAGATAGATAGATAGATTACAAGTGAAGATAGATAGATAGATAGATAGATAGATAGATAGATAGATTACAAGTGAAGATAGATAGATAGATAGATAGATAGATAGATTACAAGTGAAGATAGATAGATAGATAGATAGATAGATAGATAGATTAGTTCAAGTGAAGATAGATAGATAGATAGATAGATAGATAGATAGATAGATAGATAGATTACAAGTGAAGATAGATAGATAGATAGATAGATAGATAGATAGATAGATAGATAGATAGACAGATAGATAGATAGATTACAAGTGAAGATAGATAGATAGATAGATAGATAGATAGATAGATAGATAGATTAGAAGATGAAGATAGATAGATAGATAGATAGATAGATAGATAGATTACAAGTGAAGATAGATAGATAGATAGATAGATAGATAGATAGATTACAAGTGAAGATAGATAGATAGATAGATAGATAGATAGATAGATAGATAGATAGATAGATTACAAGTGAAGATAGATAGATAGATAGATAGATAGATAGATAGATAGATAGATTACAAGTGAAGATAGATAGATAGATAGATAGATAGATAGATAGAAAGACAGATAGATAGATAGATAGATAGATAGATAGATAGATAGATAGATAGATAGATAGATAGATAGATTACAAGTGAAGATAGATAGATAGATAGATAGATAGATAGATAGATAGATAGATAGATTACAAGTGAAGATAGATAGATAGATAGATAGATAGATAGATAGATTACAAGTGAAGATAGATAGATAGATAGATAGATAGATAGACAGATAGATAGATAGAAATAGACTAAGATAGATAGATAGATAGATAGATAGATAGATAGATAGTACGACCAATAGATATACAGATTGTCGACTTAAATTCACTGCTTTCTTAATTCACACATTACACAACTCTAAACATTGATAAACTTTACATCTTGAAGTAAATACTACTTAATATAATGGAACTGACTTTCGACAGATAGATCAATAGATATGAACAAGGTGAGGGTCAAAGCTGAAATTTCCGAACGGATACAAAGATCTGAAGAAATGCAGATCGATATTGTGAGAGCAGTTATGGCATAGAAATGTTTGCAGCCAAACTTTGGCAAAATAACAGCTAACTAACTAAATGCTCAAACTGATATCGATAACCTTTCGCTACCAATTATTTTCAATCAGGCATTTAAGAAAGGCTACGGACGTTCCTCGAAAACGGAGCCAAGATAAAAACACAAACAAACAACTCCGCTGAAGATTAATTCATTTAAGCCAGACTCGATAAAATCCAGCCCGAATCGTTTATGAATGCAATGTGTTTTTATACACAGCAAAATATTGCCAAGTTAATGAAATGAGAGTCATGAAAAAGTTTTCGCAGTTCTTTAAAGCTGCTCTCTATAGACATTGATCGAGCTCATTAGCAAAAAATATATTTTATCAATATTAATAATATGCATAATGAAAAGTCTTCGAGATTTCGCACATCTTAGAGATGGATAAAATTTCACCCCGATTGCTGGCAAACGCGCGTACACACATGCGCACGCACACACGCACATACATATATAACCATCACATATTTCTGTCATCTTTTTATGAAACCTGCCCAATATATATATATATATATATATATATATATATATATATATATATATATATATATATATATATATATTGATTGATTGTTTACTTACTTAGTTTCTGTTTTCTGGTTATGATAAGATTAAACCAGTGAACATTTGTATTAAAAAGTATTTAATAAAATTATATTGTAGAACTTTTAAATATTTTCCATTTGTAAACGAATTATTACAAATGGAATATATATATATATATATATATATATATATATAGGTTTTTCGATTATCACAATGGATAATACATATTTCCCCGCTTTGATGTTATTATCGCGGCTCGTCAGATCCAAATGGTACAACAGTAGGCAATCGAACTTTTGGAAGTTACCTGGATGACATACAAAGTGGACTACATTATATATATATTAGTTATACTTTATAACATGTATAAACTACAAACTACTACAAACTTGTTCGTTTTGTCTCAACATTCAAAGAACAATGTCTTGTCAAGTAGTTAATAATGATGATATACAAAAACGGTAATACTATTATTAACAACCTGATGAGACATTATTCTTTCAATGTTGAAAGAAAATGTACAATTTTTACACTAGTTTGTAGTTTGTACATGTAGTATAGTGTAATTAATATTATATATATATGATAAATATTCATTGCTCTATTTCTATGTTAAGCACTAACGGTGAAAATGTTTTCTTCGTTCTTTGTTGATTTGTATATATATATATATATATATATATGTATATTATAAAAAAGTGAAAGAACAGATTAAGTACTACTGTTCATGCATATAAGTTTATAAAGAGATGTCAGGACAGAGCATATATATATATATATATATATATATATATATATATATATATATGCGTTGTAGATATAGAAGAATCCAAAGGAGAATCTTGTTCATAAAGTGGTAGGATAACTTTCTAGGAGAGCTCTAAATATATATTTTATAAATACATATAGTGCAAATATATGTAAACATTAAAACAGACAAGTTATTCCATGATTAAGCAGAAACATAAACGTATTTCAGGTGAACCTTCTTCAGCCTCCATCTTTATTGTACAGAAGATTTTACATGAATCGTGTAAAGGTTCATGTAAAATCTTTTGTACAATAAAGACGGAAGCTGAAGAATTTTCGCCTGAAACAGGCCTAAACTTCCGCTTTATTATATAAAATTTAAATTAGAAACGTATTTCGCTAGACCGTTCGTGGAGAGATTGTTTACATCACGTGCCGCAGAAAGCGACAGATTTTTTTTAATATTTGTAAACGTAAACCTATATTTAATAATACTTATAAATTTTGATTTTGTTTCTGATGAAGAGCCGACGACGGTCTGAAATATCAAATATAATAAAAGAGATAAATAAATACTGTCAGAAAAATACATTTTTAAACTTACAACTTTTTAGTAGTTTTTCCTATACATATTATTAAGACAGTATACGTGGATCATCAATATATATATATATATATATATATATATATATATATATATATATATATATATATATATAGTATATATACATATATATATATATATATATATATATATATATAGTATATATATATATATACTATATATATATATATATATATATATATATATATATATATATATATATATATATTATATATATATATATATATATATATATATATATATATATATATATATATATATATATATATATATATATTGATGATCCACGTATACTGTCTTAATAATATGTATAGGAAAACTACTAAAAAGTTGTAAGTTTAAAAATGTATTTTTCTGACAGTATTTATTTATCTCTTTTATTATATTTGATATTTCAGACCGTCGTCGGCTCTTCATCAGAAACAAAATCAAAATTTATAAGTATTATTAAAGATAGGTTTACGTTTACAAATATTTAAAAAAAATCTGTCGCTTTCTGCGGCACGTGATGTAAACAATCTCTCCACGAACGGTCTAGCGAAATACGTTTCTAATTTAAATTTTAAAATAATTTGTTTGTAATGAAGGGCCGAGGACGGTCTGAAATATCAAATATAATAATAGAAATAAATAAATACTGTCAGAAAAATAAATTTTTAAACTTACAATTTTTAGTAATTTTTCCAGTATATATATATATATATATATATATATATATAATTTTCCGGTAGCGAGTTTCTTTAAAAGAACTAAATGAATAAAAAGATTAGTTTATACATATATATATATATATATATATATATATATATATATATATATATATATATGTACATTAATTTATATTTGTTTAAAATTATCATTTATAATGGATTCCTAGTATTGGAATGGAATGTCTGTTAAATATATTAAAATAGTTAAATATATCAAATACAAGTATCCATTAAAAAGTGATTATATTAAACAAATAGAAATTCAAATATGTCGGCGAAAACCAGTTTCGTAAATTTCCGTATAACACTGTAATATATATGTATATATATATATATATATATATATATATATATAGAATAAATAGTGTGAGAAGCCGTGAATGTTTTCTTTCAAGTGTATATTTATTGTTTTTGTTATTATACATGTTACGATACATTCAGTGTCTATCATGGTATTCGTGACGCTACAGGTGTTTCGAGTCTAAAATTTTCTCTCTTCAGGCGAATAAATTTGTGGCTTTACATATCGAGTTCCTTTTGTTTTGTTAATTATATATCAGTATAAATATGTAAATTATTTCAGATAGGGTGTTTTTTTTACAATAAATACATAATAAACGAAAACTGTTTTATATGAATAATCTAGCAAAAGCAGTACATGTATGGTCTGATGATTGTGTATAAAAAATGAAATAGACTATTGACGATATATATATATATATTGTCATCCGCAGACAAAACTATTTCGCTGTATCACATATCATCTGTACGGTAAGACACTGATTGCTTTTTAACCCAGGATTGAAACCCGTCCGAATTGGTGTCAGTCGGCGATTCTACCTCTGGGCTATGGGCGTTTGGTAGAAGAAGGTAGACTTTTTAGCGTGTATATTATAATTATACGTGTCCAATAGCTAGGGTGCTCTAATTCATTTTACTGAATGAGCGATGCGTACGTACAAGAGTAGCTACTGTTTTTCAATATATATATATTCCATTTGTAAACGAGTCATTAGGCGACCTTGGTTTCTAAGTGGTGTCTTCAGGCGGTTTTGGTGGTAGAAACCTCAGACGCGTAAAAACACGTTTACAAATGGTAAATATTCAAAAGTTCTGCAAGATAATTGTATTGAACACGTTTTAATACAATTTGCACTGGTCTATTCTTATTGTGACCCAAAACTAAATATTCAAACACTATATATATATATATATATATATATATATATATATATATATAATGTATATTTTGTCAATAAGATGTTTTTCATCCTCTTATTTTTTTTGTAATTTGTGAAAACCGTATCAAAACAATACTTGAAACAAATAGATGATAACTTACTATGAACATAGCCATATGCCTTATATATATATATATATATATATATATATATAAATTTTTTATTAAAATCAGCTGTATTTCGTAAGTAGTCGATTAAAAACTATAGATACAAAAGACCTGACGAATGCGTATAAGAATGAAATAGATTATTACCGCTGGGGTTGGACCTTATGTATATATATATATATATATATATATATATATATATATATATATTAACGAAATTTAACGAAACTTGGTTATAAGCAACCGACAATTTGTAATGAATTATTTTGAACATTATTTTTACCGATACTCGTATTTAAGTAGATATTCTGTTTTTAACTAAACAGTATTTTATATTTATATTTACCGGCCTGATTATTTCACGATAAATTTGTCGGTTGCTTATAACCAAGTTTCGTTAAATTTCGTTAATTTCCGTAACATTTTTACATTTGTTTGAATTCCGATACATTACAGAGCAGATATGGTTTGTTTACGATAGATCGAAAATTGTGTTATATAAGCATGATAAAAACCTCGTCTGATCAAGAGGCTATTCATGGTCGAGTGGTTAAGACAGTACCAGATCAAATGGTAGCTTCCCTTATGTAAATTGGGGTCGTAGGTTCGAATCCTGCTGGATAGCGCACATTTTCGTCATAAAAATTTATCGTGAAATAATCAGGCCGGTAGAAATAAATATAAAATACTGTTTAATTAAAAACAGAATATCTATTTAAATAAGAGTTTCGGTAAAAATAATGTTCAAAATAATTCATTACAAATTGTCGGTTGCTTATAACCAAGTTTCGTTAATTTCCGTAACATGTTTATATATATATATTTTGACAATTATCTATCTTATGATAGACAAGGTAAATACGCGATATTAGAAAAAAAATGGTGGTTATTTACTATGCTCATACCGCAAAACGTATATATATATAGAGAGAGAGAGGTGCCTTTAGTTTTGTTGTTAAATAGAGCGAACATGCTAAAAATTCCCACAAACTTAATCAAAATATTTTACCATGAAAATATTTATGGTTTTATTTATAGGAAAACAATCGTTTTTTATTTATTTCATTAATTTTTTTACCCTTTCTAGAAAGTTTAAAAAACTGATAAAATATCTTGTTTCTTCTTTTTTTTTCTTTGGTTTTACCAGTGGACCGAAGCTTACTATGAAGGTTTTTTGCGTCTTTTTTTGTTATAAAAACACATTGCTTTTTATTTAATTCTTGCAAAAATCAAATGGTCTGATTTTAATACAACTTTTAAGACTTATTCACATATGACTGAAATTAATTATTTGAATTTTATTTTAAAATCATGGTAAAAATATATATTTATTTTTCGTCTGTTACCCACTCTTAATTTATGAAATTTCGGGAAATTAAAATATCAGCCTCTTCATATTTACATTAGTTAAAGCATTCCTCCTTATAATGTAATCAATTGTTTTTATTAACTAGAAACACCATTTACTGAAAATTTGCTGTGAAGCATAAATTTTCATAATGCAATAAAACTTGACATATATTATTTAATTAGAAAATTTTCAATTGCTTTTATAAATAATATTAATTAAGGTTACTAGTGGCTTAAAAATATTTCAATGAATAATGCATTTTTACAAGAATTGTTTCATTTCTTTTTAATTGTAATAATTTATAAATTTTTAAATATTTTAAAATTGGATATTAATTTCTGCTTTTGATTATAGGAATGATTATATTATTTGAGATGGCGTCTAGGTGCAGATATTGTTTCTGTACAGTTTGAATAGTGGATGTTCTATATACAATGCTTGTTAGCAAATTATTTTTGTCTCCATTTCTTTACAAATATGTATCATCACTGTTATACTAAGCTTGTTAGCGATACACAGTGCTAATCTAATCACTACACAGAGAAGGTGACAATGGTGGCCGCGCATATCTCGGAAATAATCTCGTTCTATCTCGTATGCTTCGTGAAGTAACAGTCTACATTATGTTGATCTAATTTTGTACTTATATATAACTTTGACTCAGTAACTGTAATCGAATCTTTTGCAAATTATTGTCGCATCGGCAATGTTGTAAATTTTAAATATTGGTGAAAGTGCGTAACGCATTTTGTTATTATGTCCAATAAAGGTTGGCGAATTCGATTTTAAGTTATTTATGTCTTCTGTGCTCTCTTCTGTGGGCGAAGGACTAACAATTAATTAGTTAAGAATAACTATATCCTCTTCTTCAGGATATTGGCGATCATGGCTCTATACAATTTGCTGTCATTTATAGCTCTTAATAAATGTTGTATATTTATCTATCTTAAAACTTGTTCCGCCTATCATTTATTCAAGTTCGTTAAGTAGGTTATGCAGTGTTTTTCAATAAACTTCTTACATTTTATCTGTCCTGTGTGTATCAAACTTTCCAAGCATACTATTTTCATTATTATCTCTAAAAAAATTAACTGTCTCTTACTGGTATTAAGAATAAGTGTCCTCTTTTACGTTTTAGTATTTGTTGCGGTGCAGTGGATATTGATTCGGAACGAGAGATCGGGATACCGAATTCGAATTCCAGTTGAATTCTTTGCATCCACTTACGCGCAAATACCCTTGGGAATAGTATCAATCCGTCTCTTCCCTCCAATTATGGGTTAAATAATAGGACAGATTGAGTTATATAGTCTTGACTGGCAACCATTTTACAGCAGAAAGCAATGGCAAACTACTGCGGGATAATCTTCTGCCCAGTCAGTCATGTCTCTTTCTAGACATGATCACCCAAAGCGTCTATCACGTATGGCACTTAACTGACTGACTGAATATAATAGTTGGAAACATAATTGAAGCTTCTACTGGGCAAAACGTTAGGGATAAGTTTTATAATGCTATAAAGTAATAAACTGATCCCCCACTAATTACTACTTATTAATAGAACCCGTCTCTTCTCCCTTTAGCTGTAGTTTAAAGAGCAGGGTAGAAAATCTTCTGCCCAGTCAGTCATGTCTCTTTCTCGACATGATCACCCAAAGCGTGTATCACGTATGGCACTTATCTGAGTGACTGAATATAATAGTTGAAAACATGAATAATGCATCTACTGGGCATAAAGTGGAGGATAAGTTTTCTATTGTTATAAAGTAATAAACTGATCCCCCACTAATTGTTGCTTTATACTATAATACATCTCTTCCCTCTCTAGCTATGAGTCAGATAACAGGACAAATTGGTATCTTTAGACTTGGCTAGCAACCAGTCTACCGTTGAAAGCAATGGCAAACTACTGCGGGATAATCTTCTCATCAGTCAGTCATCTCTCTTTCGAGACATGATCACCCAAAGCGTATATCACGTATGGCACTTATCTGACTGACTATTTTATAGAGGATATTCTCAGTACCCTTCTCTATAACTAGATCTTCGTATCCTCATGTTAGCTCTTCATTTGTGAGGAGATTGTTCAAAATCCATTGCCATACAGGTGGACTGATATTGCATAACAGTTCTGTATTCTCTTCTCTGCTTCAAATAAATTGTTTAATACTTTCTCTCGCATTTAGAATTTATTTTCGACACTTCAATGCCACTTCGGATTGATACGTTGTAGTTTCCGTCCTTTTCCCAGATATTCAAATTGTTAGTGTTTTTTTTTGTGTTTTTGTGTGTTTGTGTGTGTGTGTGTGTTTCCAATTTGTAATTTGTAAATTGAACTGTTCTGTCTGTAAGCAAACATTGTATTCGCTAATTGTTATGGGACCTAACCGTTGTACCATAATGAACTCTTCTCATGACTATAAATATACGAAGACTGCCTCAAGTGGACGTTCGGCAATTGACGATTGACAGAGGAGTTGAGTGGGTTTCCACTAGGCAATCAGCCTGACGTGTAATACTTTTACTTGTTTTTCGTCAATATATCTTTGTTACACCAACAACCCAATTGTGTTTTCTTTCCGACCTATTCTGCTCCACAACACTAATTGATGCTTATTCCTTTCTTCTCACTCTCCTTCTTTTCTTTGTAATTTCCTTCCTATTGAAGCTATAGGGAGATGGTTAATGTTGATTTGATTCGGCTCTGTGTCAGACATAACCGAATTTTCTAGAGCGTACAAGTTTTATTCAGAATTATCAAAAGTTTATTTTCGTTATCATCATCAGAAGGTTGGTTGGCAAGTTGGGATATGTTGAATAGTGTGGTATAGTGAAAGAATAAAATATACATTTTTCATGTTAAAAAGAAATTTATTAAAAGGAAAGATTAATGAGGTTTTGCAGAAATTAATTGGTCAAGGAGAAAGTTAAGGTCATCAAGATTTGATGAAATATTCGTAGTAATGAGTTGTTCGATTATTTTTCAAAAGAGACATAACTTATTGGGCAGAAGATTTTCTCGCAGTAGGTTGCCATTACTTTCTGTGGTAGAGTGGTTGGCAACCAAGGCTATAGAACCCAATCAATCCTGTTATCTAACCGATCGCTTGAGGGAGATGAGATTAAATATATTATTATATTAATAAGTAGTAATTAGTGATGATCAGTTTATTACTTCATAACAATAGAAATCCGATCCCCCACTTTATGCCCGGTAGAAACGTTACTTATGTTTCCAAACATTATCATCATTCAGTCAGTTTAGTGTCATACATGAAACCCGCTTATGCGATTATGTTTCGAAAGAGACATGACTGACTGGGCAGAAAGTTTTCTCGCAGTAGATTGCCATTATTTTCTGCGGTAGACTGGTTGCCAACCAAGGATATAAAATCCATTCTGTTCTGCTATTTAACCCATAGCTGATAGTAGAAGATTAATACTTTCTCAATGATATTTGCGCGTAAGTGAATGCAACGGATTCAACTGGAATTCGAACTCGGTTCTCTGATGTTTTGTTCCGAGCCGATATCCACTGCACCACAAACGCACATCTGAAAAATCACTCAGTAGATCAATAAAACCGATTTAGCTAATGTCTTACTATTTTGTGGGAGGTATGTTTTGAAAGTAATTCTACAGCATCTTGTATAATGGCAAATAGTACTTTCTTTTAGGTGATGAAGATTATTTTCCGTACCCTTTTTCAAGAGCAATTTCTTTTTATGGTTGTCCGAGAAAATCCCCCATAAACGGAGGTTCCGACAAAGTGTCTTATTTTTCGCAAAAAATCAGGACTAGCCTCGAGTTGGAGAGAATGTCAGAATCGTTGTTACTTTAATCCAAATCACGTTTTCGTTTTGTCCAAAGTTGACGCGAGGATTCTTGCGAGAATAAATCGGAGACGTCGTCATGAAAGTTAATTTTCATGCGAATGGAGTTGTATCTATACGGCAAAAGATTTATCGGCGCTGGGTAAGATATGCGGTGCGCGTGGCAGACGTCAACATTGCAAAAGACACGAATAATCGGCGTGCTGATCACTTGATAGGTAATGTCTATACTTGAGATAGATAGATAGATAGATAGATAGATAGATAGTGAACACAAAAGGATAGATAGATAGATAGATAGATAGATAGATAGATAGATAGTGAACAGAAAAGGATAGATAGATAGATAGATAGATAGATAGTGAACAGAAAAGGATAGATAGATAGATAGATAGATAGATAGTGAACAGAAAAGGATAGATAGATAGATAGATAGATAGATAGATAGATAGATAGATAGATAGTGAACAGAAAAGGATAGATAGATAGATAGATAGATAGATAGATAGATAGATAGATAGATAATGAACAGAAAAGGATAGATAGATAGATAGATAGATAGATAGATAGATAGATAATGAACAGAAAAGGAGATAGATAGATAGATAGATAGATAGATAGATAGATAGATAGATAGATAGATAGATAGATAGATATGAATATACTTGGATAAGATAGATACTCTTCTGATTGATATATATATATATATATATATATATATATATATATATATATATATATTGAGAATTGACGGAGACAGTCGGATATGAAGAATATCTGACATTAGAGAGCTCAACATATAACTTGGCATGAGTACAAATACAGAATAAACAGACTCGATTTAATATATCTCTCCCTACCTCTCTTTCTTTAACTCTCTCTCACTCTCTCTCTCTCTCTCTCTCTCTCTCTCTCTATATATATATATATATATATATATATATATATATATATATATTGGAGAGTTTTTCTAATTTGCTTGAAGCATTGTTTATATATGCTGTATGGGTAGGTATTTGAAGGCTATCACAATGCTTTTAGTATAGTAAAGGAAGGTTAGGGAGGTTTTGGGTATCACCTATTTATTATTCATTAATATTTCGACATCGAAATCTCATCTTCAGAATGATAGGAGAGCTTGATTTCATGTCCGCTGGCGGACCATGCCTTTAAACGTATGGTCCTCTGTCGCTGCTACTGCTGTCGTTAATTGTAGTGTGTATGTGTGCGTGTGTTCCTGTAAGTGTGTTAATGCATGCATGTGTGTGTGTGTGTGTGTGTGTGTGTGTGTGTGTGTGTGTGTGTGTGTGTGTGTGTTTATATTAGTGTTCGCGATGGTAGTGTTCGGCTGTTTTGCATCTTTGTTAAAGTGATATCGGGCGCCGTTTTACGATTGAAAGGCGCTGTCTGCCAGCGCACGTAAAATCAAACTATCCTATCATTCTGAAGATGAGATTCTGATCTCGAAATATTAATGAATAATAAATAGGTAATACCCAATACCTTCTTTACCTTTTTTATTATGCTAAACGCATTGTGATAGCCTTTAAGTACCTACCCATACACCATATATATATGCTTTCCCCTTTTTACTTCCTGAAATTCAAAAATTGTTCATCCCACCCCATATTATTTCCCTGTGGATGGATGAATTTTTTGGACGTCTACTGGTATAATATCTTTTAATACATTTAAATTCGAGTAAATAAAATTTTCGTTTCTCCGTTGCTGAAGAAGCGAGGATTTCCTCGTAGAAATGGCTAATCAACGGATTTAAATATCGAAATTTTTGTTATATATATATATATATATATATATATATATATATATATATATTATATATATGTGTGTGTGTGCGCGCGCGCACGCGCGCGTGTGTGTGTGTGTGTGTGTGTGTGTGTGTGTTCATTGCAGTTAGTAGCCATATTTACCCAGTCACATAATCTGATCCAGGCCTGAACAGTCTATGTGTTGACATCAATGTACACTTTTATAGCGCATTCAGTCGGTAATGTTTTTAATATTGTGTACCACACAGTATAGTAGAGCAAACGGAGCACCTTCTTCAAGTATGTGTCCTGTTCCTTCAGGACGTAGGCAATCATGGCTTTCCAAGTTTTCCTATCCCTGGTGGCTCTTAGCTCGCATTCTCCTGTTACAACAAGCAACCCTCGATCCATCATCTACTTGATTAGGTCCTTCAAATATGTTATCCACTGCTTTCCCCCGTCTCTTTTCCCCTCTTATCTGGCCTGTTAGTATTAGGTTCTCCAAGCCCTCCTTCCTCATTGCGTGTCCCAGGAACGTCAGCTGTCTTTTTCTGATGCTCAGGATTAGTTTCCTTTTCGTTTCCATAATTTCTAAGACCTCATGATTGCTTACATGCTTGATCAATGATATTCTCAGATGGACCCCATGACGCAATTTCTTCCGCCAGGAACATGGAAACGGCATACTATACTAATTGACATTTGCGACAGAATCTCCAATAAAAGCATTTTAGAGTTTTTGGTTGACAATGTGAGGACAATGCAGAGAATCCGTAAATGTATTGGTTATTACAACGGTGCGGCAAACAGAAAAACTAACTCTAATTGTTCTGATAAGAAAAGTAATCCCGAATCTGTTAGTGAGGGTCTCAGACCTAGCACAGAGACCTACATCAAGTCCCTTGTGGAGGTAATGCTGTCTGGTCTAAATAATGTGTCCGCCCGAAGACACTTTGTCTGGTAACAGGACTCTGGGCCATAATACACGCAGGAGAACAATGTCATGACTGTCAAGCAATTTCTATGGTCGCATCACTCTTTAATATGGACACCTAACTCCACAGACTTCATTTCCCTTAATTATTTTACGTATGTAGGAATTGAGAAAAAGAACGAAAATATTCTTCTCACAACAAAAATAAACTGGGGCAAAGTTTACGACAGCATTCACCAACTTAAACAAAGAGACCATGGAGGAAGCCAATGGCTGTTTTACTAAATACATTTTCTCTTTTAATATTTTCAGATATTTTGTGCAATTTTATTAGATAATCCGTTAAAATGATACATCAGTGTTTTTATGTTCTTGTTTTTGTTTTTGAGTAATTTACAATAAAATATATCTAAACTTATTTATAAATAGAACTTTGTCTGTGTGCGTGTGTCCGTTACCTATAGACTCCGAAACGGCTGAACCGATTTTCATGAAAATTTACACAGTTGTACTATAAGCGTCTGCGAGTGTTCTTAGCTAGGTTTTGTGTCGAGATACACCGGATAAATATCGAAAATCGATATTCGAAAAAGTCGGGTTATAGAAAAAGAGGTCCGATTTTAATCAACTTTGATACACTCATATACAAAGACATAAGAAACGATATTCAGCAGTTTCAATGTTGCAGTTCTTACAATAGTGTAGAAAATCGATAATATATTTATATAAAAGCAAGATGTTTGTGTGTGCGTCTGTTTATCTGCCTGTATGTCCTTTATACAAATCCACAATTTTTAACCGATTCTCACCAAAATTCACACAAATTTTCTTTAGGCTGAGTCTGAGCTCCAGGAACATGGATTAATTTTAAAGCTTTCATTACACCTGAGCAACGCCGGGCTATACTGCTAGTATATATATATATATATATATATACTTCATCACCTTCTTTACTCGCACTTTCCGCCTGTGGAATACCCTTCCATTTACTTATTCCCCGACAGCTACAATCTCCAAGAATTTAAATGTAAAGTCACTAGTCATCTCCTATCTCACTAACCTGCATCCTCTCTCTTATGCTCCTTTCTCCGTCAACTCCAGTCTCATAAGTATTCTCATACTTCTCTTACCTACTTCCTGACACCCCCTATAACCTGCCACTCTTTCATATAACTTTCCTCCTATGAAACCCCTTGCATAACAGAGGTAGTAAAATGCCTTGCTTGGGACTATATGATTATTAAACAAAAAGATAGATAGATAGATAGATAGATAGATAGATAGATAGATAGATAGATAGATAGATAGATAGATATGAAAAATCCGAGATAGATAGATAGATAGATAGATAGATAGATAGTCAGTATTCTCATCTTTCTCTTACCCACTTCCTGATACTCCCTATAACCTGTCATTCTTTCTCATAACTTTCTTCCTATGTAACCCCCTGCAAAACAGCTGCAATAAAATACATTGCTTTGGACGATATGATTATATAATAAAAGATAGATAGATATGAAAAGTCTGAGATAGATATGGAAAGACCGAAATAGATAGATAGATAGATAGATAGATAGATAGATAGATAGATAGATAGATATGGAAAGACCGAGATAGATAGATAGATAGATAGATAGATAGATAGATAGATATGGAAAGACCGAGATAGATAGATAGATAGATAGATAGATAGATAGATAGATAGATAGATAGATAATCGAAAGACCGAGATAGATAGATAGATAGATAGATAGATAGATAGATAGATATGGAAAGACCGAGATAGATAGATAGATAGATAGATAGATAGATAGATATGGAAAGACCGAGATAGACAGATAGATAGATAGATAGATAGATAGATAGATAGATAGATAGATAGATAGATAGATAGATATGGAAAGACCGAGATAGATAGATAGATAGATAGATAGATAGATAGATAGATAGATAGATATGGAAAGACCGAGATAGATAGATAGATAGATAGATAGATAGATAGATAGATAGATAATCGAAAGACCGAGATAGATAGATAGATAGATAGATAGATAGATAGATAGATAGATAGATAGATGGAAAGACCGAGATAGATAGATAGATAGATAAAGTATTCTCATCCCTGCCTTACCCACTTCTTGACACCCACTATAACCTAACACCCTTTCTCATAACTTTTCTCTATGTAACCCCCTCCAAAACAATACCAGTAAAATGCCTTGCTTGGGGCAATATTATTATAAAAAATATATATCTCGAACTCTCTATATATGTAACTGGACACTGAGTTCAATATAGTATGTCGACAGTCAGATTTCAATGCATCCTTCAGACACTGTGTGTTGTGCCTGGATACGACTATTCATATATACAGGATAGCGGTGCATTATGGCTAGCAAGGTCTTTTATCCTATCAGCTTTTCATTAGGCTTTTGCGATTATATTTCGCATTATTCTAGTGGTTATTGTGTATCAAGAATTACGGGTGAGTCATTATTTGTAGCTGCTTTATCATGATGTTCGTTAGCTTTATTATTAATTATTTAATTATTGGTTATTGATTATTATTTGTATATTTTAAGTGGATATGACAACATTCGTAGTTTGATAATTTCTGCATTATTTACTTATTTTCGTTATTTTTTCTATTACTTTTAGATTATTTGTTCACTTTAATTTATTGGCTTTACGTCAAGTAAGTTACATTTTCTGTGCCATTTATACTGCACTTATTTTGATTTTCGTGGTGGTATTTTCCAATGTTATTCGTTATTATTTACGATTTTTAGTAGTGTATTATTAAAAAGAAATATGAATTTAATGATAAAATAGAGTTTTAAGGTAGGCAATATTTATGAGTTCAAGAACTCATTATCAGGGATAGTGCTTATGGAAATACATACACACACGCACAGATACCCACACTCACACACAGATAGATAGATAGATAGATAGATAGATAGATAGATAGATAGATAGATAGATAGATAGATAGATAGATAGATAGATAGATAGATAGATAGATAGATAGGAGAAGTCAAAGATATATAGTTAGATAGATATGAATTAGATAGATAGATAGATAGATAGATAGATAGATAGATAGATAGATAGATAGATATGAGAATTCGTAGTTATATAGTTAGATATATAGATATGAATTAGACAGACATGGAGGATAGATAGATAGATAGATATGGAGAAGTCAAAGATATATAGTTAGATAGATAGATATGAATTAGATAGATAGATAGATAGATAGATAGATAGATAGATAGATAGATAGATAGATAGATAGATAGATAGATAGATGACAGAAGGAGATAAATATATAGATATATCATTCGACCTCATCTCATAATTATGGAAAAAGGTTAGGGAAATATATGCAAAGCTTTTCTTTTCTTTTTTGGTCTTCACAAAACTAATTGGTTGTTCCTGATTTAAAGACGCACATTCTTTCGTTACCTTTGAGAGCTTTTGTTCGGAAAACGTTTGCTCATGGAGAAAAAAAGGGTCAATTACCAATATGTTTACTGGATTTTCTCAAGGCGAAAGTGACAGAAACCAATTTAAATTGTTTTCTTCTTTACCAGTTCATTTCAGTGTTCTATGTAAACTATTAATCTTCTTAATTCTATATGTAGTCAAAGGTTTTAGCTGTAAAAAATATTTCCTACACTATAGTTGGAATATAACGAAACACATATAATTCACGGGTTATGTTCTTTGAAATTTCTTGTCAAACGAAACCCACTTATGGATGCCTTGAATAGCTCCTAACTCGTTCAGAAACATCTAAACTGTCAGTTGTATTGAACATCCTTCTCTAAATCAATGATTAAAATAGCTTCCAATGAATCACTCATGTATTAATTAGAAAAGAACAAGCTTCATTGAAGTAGGTGGACTGGAAATGAAGCAGACCCCCAAAAATACTGTATCAAATCACAGAAATGAACATCATTTGATTGGTTTATTTTGTTTTACGCATATCAAACTCAAGGCCGACAAGACATTTAGCTTAGGCTCCTAGGAATAGAACATGTATTCTTTATAGGAGATTAGACTGTAGATCAGGGTCCCTTGAGTTATTTTTCTAAGGAGGCTTTGTAGAGCATCTGGTTTTGTTTGTGTTTTTCCGGCAAATTAAAGCTAGTTACTTATTTAATGCCCACAAGACTTTTAGAATAAGTTCGAATGAACACAATATGTATTCTTTGTATAAGTTTCAGTTTGAGTTTTGTTTAATGGCATTTCAACCGCTGTGGGTTTTTAATGCCAAAAAGGTGGGCTTTTAAGGGTTTTTTTAATGTTCGGTTATAGTGAGAAGTCAGATGTTGAATTTTTATTTTTTTATTTTAGAGAACAGAAAATGTTTTCTAGTTCTGTATTCAAAAATGTTTTACTGAGATTAATTTTCCCTTCAAAAATGTGTTATGGTAAAATCTTTTCTTCAAAATGTATTGTTGGTAATATCTTGCTTCAAAAATGAATATTTTTCTATAAAAGTCTATTTTTATGTATATATTTCTATGAAAGTCTATTTTTTACTTTCATAATGTTCTGACCACAGTTTGGGGTTTAACTATTTGCCCATAGCTGAGACACTAACTGGTGCTACCACTGTGGGTCACCTTGGACCTGGGAATAACAGCAATTAAGAAGTGGTTCCATGCTTCTCACAACCTCCCAATCAGAGGCCTTGCTGCCGCACGCAGTTTACCGTCATACACAGGACTATTCTTTGTAGGAAATCAGTTCGTAAATGTGGTTTCATTGATGTATTTTTGTAAAGAGGATGTGTAGAGAATCTGGCTTTGCTTGATTTGTTTTGCTTTACGGTATATCATTTTCTATGGGTTATTTAATACTGACAAGATTTTTATGATAGGTTTGTATAAATATGATATGTATTATCTATATATATAAAAGGCAATCTGAGAGTCTGTGTGTGACTTTTCCTTATGCACGCCTATATTTTTAAGTTACGCCAGTCAAACTTTCTAGCGACACATATCTACAGGGAAGCCAGGTCGACACATACTTTTTGAGTTTAAGTTCAGCAATTTTTATCTTTCGCACATTTTGGCCAACGGAGTCGATTGTTTACATTTGCTCCGTAAAACATCTAAAATTTAAGATGGTTGCTAGATTACGTTACAGAAATCAAATTACACGTGTCAAACGCGACTAAAAGGAAAAAAATAAGCCTTTATATTTAAATTTTATTCCGACGTTTGAAAAATTTATTTGGACAACAAAAAAATGTGAAAAATTTTCCCCGTAATTTTGAAACAAAAGAAATATTTAAAAAAAAAATGTGTTTTTTTTTTTTTTCGGTACTTAATTTTAGAAAAAAGATATTGACATTGAAACAAGTGAAAAAAATAAGACTTATTTGCGTGTATAAAAAGTTATTTGCGTGTGTTTGCGTATATGAGGTATATTAGCCTTCGGATTCTAAAAAGAAAATTTACCATGTCTACATTTTTAAGAATTCTTCGAAAATTTCTGAAATTCATTTAGTCAACAAAAATATAAATATTTTCCTCCGTAATTTTGAAACAAAAACAAACGCATTGTTGTTTACAATGTCGCACAAAACATCAATTCACATTTACACGAAACAAAAGAAAATAGTTATTTTAATGGAATTTTTTAACAGTTTTTAAACAACAATTTTTATATAATTATTTTTTTTACGTAACTGAGTTTTAAAGTGAGGCGGCGATTACAAGCGCTTGGAACTTGCAACAGGCTGCATGCATTAATCATTTAATTAAAAAATGTTCTGAGTTGCACGGGCAACGCCAGGTTATGATGCTAGTTTGTAAGAAATCAGATTGTAAATCATGTTTCATTTACGCATTTCTGTAAAGAAGCTTTGTCAAGTGTCTCGTTGGGTTGCGTTGAATTTGTTTACGGCATTCCATTCTCAATGGATTATTTAATGACAAAATGGTTAGGATAGGTTCGTGTAAATAAAATATATATTTCTTGTAATAAATTAGATTGTACATCATGTTGTATTGACGCTTTTTGTAAAAAAAAAAGATTTGTAGAGATTCTAGTTTGGTTTGGTCTGGGTTGGTTCATATTTTGTAACGCATAACAGCCTCAAGTGTTAATTAATGCCGACAAAATTACTGATACGATCCTATAAATAGAACACGTATTATTTGTATGAAATCGGTTTGGAAATGGTTTCATTGGTGTATTTTTATGAAGAGGGTTCGCAGAGGATCTGGTTTGATTTTCTTTATTTCATTTTACGGCATATCAACCTCACTGGGTTATTTAATGCCGACAATATCTTTAGAATAGATTCGTTTGAACAGAATATGAAATTAGTTTTTAGATCAGGTTTCATTGACGTCATTTTTAAAGATTTACTTTTCGTGATAAAATGTATTGGACGTAAAAATTTAGTTTTCTTTTTCAAAGACATATCGCTGGTAATATGTTTTTTCAAAAATATATAGCTTGTATTTTTAATATAAAAATCTATTTTTATACTTTCATAGTATATTGACCAAACTTTGAGGATTAGCTATTTTCCTATAGGTAGGCCACTAACAGGTACTATCGGCCCTAAAAATCAGCATTTAAGAGATGATTTCATGCCCTTCAAAAACTCTCGATTAGAGACCTTGCTGCCCTATGTAGTTCATCATACCTAGGACACAATGTGGACCTGGACACAACAGCAATTTATTACTGGTTTCACGTTCCTTATGAGCTTCCAATCAAAGGTCTTGCTGTCGGATGCAGTTAATCTTCGTACCCAGAACACAGGGTTAATTTGGTAACAACAACCATTAAAACGTGGTTCCATGTTTCCCCAAACCTACCTCAGGGCCTTAATTACGGATGTAATGTTTCATAACATCGAGAACCTACATCTATTCTCATTTTATATAACATACACTACCGAAACATAACACATGCAACTTGAAAAGAATGTAATGACTCCCGAATAATCGACGAAGTTAAGCACTGTAGAACCTGGTCAGTATGTAGATGGTTAATAGCTTGGTAGCACCAGATACTTAAAGATTGGATACTTGAAAGGTGTGGCATACAGCCATAGCACATTAAAACTCCGGTTGCGTACGATCAATGAAGTTAAGCAACGTAGAATATGGTCAGTACCTAGATGGGTGACATCTTGGGAAGGCCAGATACCTTGGGAAGGCCAAACATTTAGTATTGGGGAGTGGTGTGGAGTAGTCAGTTAGTTAAGTGTCATACGTAATACATGCTTTAAGCGACCATGTCTCTTTCGAGACATGACTGACAGGGCGGAAAATTTTCTATCCCGCTCTTTAAAGTATAGATGAAGGGAGAAGAGATGGATTGTATTAATAACTAGTAAATGGTGGGGGGATCAGTTTACTACTTCATAACAATAGAAAACTAGGCCCCCGCTTTATGCCCAGTACTTGTGTTTCCAACTGTTATCTTCATTTAGTCAGTTAAGTGCCATTCGTGATACACGCTTTGGGCGATCATGTCTCAAAAGAGACATGACTGACTGGGCAAAATAATTATCCCGCAGTAGTTTGCCATTGCTTTCTGCGGTAGAATTGTTACCAGCTAAGATAGAACCCAATCTGCCTTATTATTTAACCCATAACTAAAGGGAAGAGATGGATTAATACCTTTTCCTAGGGTATTTGTACGTAAGTGAATTCTCCTGGAATTCGAACTCGGCTCCTCGATTTGTCGTTCCGAATCGATAGCCACTGCACCACAACATACATATGGCCATATTTTGTTGAATCGTCGGTTCTCACACGATCATTGAAGTTAAGCAACGTATGGCGTGATGGGCAACAGCTTGGGAACATTAGATACATTAAGATTACATGTGTGATTTGTGTGTCATACGGACATATGGCATTGAATCGTCGGTTCTTAAACGATCATCGAAGTTCAGCAGCTTAAATAGGATGTCTATGATGAAAAAATATGTTTCTCAACTCAAGTGGTTGTTATCGCTCTTCCCGGATTTGATGACGGTTTCCTTCCTAACCTTTTATTTGAAGTGGTGTGGAACGTCATTATTTGTATTATATTCATAATTTCTCTGCTTATTGTGGTATTCATTTCAGCTGTAGATTCTGTTGAAAGCAGTTCGGTGATGTGATTTCTGCTATTTGGTCAATCAGTTAAGTAACATACGTGATACACGCTTGGTCGATCTGTCCTGCCATTTGACTGATAGATAGCGGGGCAAGAGATGTATTATACTATTAAGTAATAATTAGTAAGAGATCAGTTTATTACTTCATCACAATATAAAACTTATTTCCCACATTATGCACAGTAGAAGCCTTAATCATGATTCCAACTATTATATTCAGTCAGTCAGTTAAATGATACACGAAATAGACATGATTGACTGGGTAGAAGATTATCCCGCTGTAGGTTGTTATTGCTTTCTGCGGTAGACTTGTTGACAGCCAAGGCTAAAGAACCCAATCTGTCCTGTTATTTAACTCATAACTGGATGAAAGAGACGGATTAGTACCTTTCCCAAGGTTATTTGCGCGAAAGTGAATGCAACGATTTCAACTGGAATTCGAACTCGGCTCCCCGATTTCTCGTTCCCAGTCGATATCCACTGCACCACAAATCACCTATTCTAATATAAACAATAGTTTACCAAACCAACATATACAAGAACCACATAAAAAAAGAACCAAAGACAATGGTTAATTTCTAACATTTTAAAATCTCATAACATAACATTATACTGAACATTATACTTAACTACTACATTTTGTGTTGAGTAGAGACCAAAAATCATCTCTAAGTTGCGTCTTAGTCCTCGAAGACAGGGTGCGGCTCAGTTGTAGCTCTGTCCGAGGACAGATATGCAGCTGAGAAAAATCATACTGAGTAGATGCCCGGTCTCGGTAAGCAGTGTACCGAGGCCGCGACACCCCATTGCACCAGATGGGTGAAACAGGTGATCGTCAACGGGGCCAGTGCGACCGCCAGTTACGGGGACTGAGGAATTTTTGTTCGTTCGCCCGTTCATACGCATCCGGGTTCCCCAGGTTAAAAACCGACCTTGTGTTACATCTTGCTCCAGTAGTGGATTAGTGTAAATATCATTGTACTGCACATTAACAAATGCTCTTTAAATGTGAATAATGACATTTTTAAATGTTTTTTTTAAAATTTCAGTTAATTCATGAGCGCTTTTTTCTAGTAACCAACATTTTTTTTTTGTTCATAGATACGTTATTTGAAAAAAACAATTATTTCAACTATTTGCCTTGATAAATTTCATCAAACGACAAATCATGTAGGCAAGAAAAATATGGGATTCCACGTGTCTTCTTTATTTAACCATATTATAATTTTGCATATATATATATATATATATATATATATATATATATATACATGCCATGCAGTGTAGATATAGATGAATCCAAAGGAGTATCCTTTACATAAAGTTGTAGGATAACTCTCTAGGAGAGCTCTAAATACATATGTGTATAAATACATATAGATCAGATATATGTAACAATTAAGACAGACCCGTCATTCCATGGTAAAGCGGAAGTTTAGGACTATTTTAGGTGAACCATTATCAGCCTCCGTATTTATTGTACAGAAGATTTTAAACGAATTCATGTAAAATCTTCTGTACAATAAAGACGCAGGCTGATTATGGTTTGCCTGAAATAGGCCTAAACATCCGCTTAACCATGGAATGACGTGCATGTCTTAATTTTTACACACACTCAAACACACACACACACACACACACACACACACACACACACACATATATATATATATATACATATGAATGAGATTATAACTATACGCGTGTCGAAAAACCTTCCACAAATCTACGAAGAAAGGGAAAACGGTTTTAAAAAAGAAAGTTCTAAGTACATGAACAACAGTCAAAAGCGTTCGGACCGAGTCAGAACGTAATCCAAATAAAAAACACCGATACGAGTAATGAACTGACCAAAAGCGGTCAATACTTAGGTAGCGTGAAGTAAATAAAAAATAACTAGTGAGCCAGATGAACCTACCTAGGTTTCACCTAAACGTATCGTCAGTGTAAGTTGGCTTTCCCCTGACGATCCGTTTAGGTGAAACCTAGGTAGGTCCGTCTGGCTCACTAGGTATTTCATATATATATATGGAGAGAGAGAGAGAGAGAGGGGGGGGAAGGAGTGTAATTTTCTGCGTGTCTCAAAATATAAAAGATAAAATATGTAAAAACAAAAATAAAATAATGAACTTGGAACTAATGAGCAATTTCTCCATGTGTTTCGCCATTTTTCCGGTTTGTTTTTATTCCTCGTTTCAATGTATCCCATCTACTTTATTCAAACTATTCAACTGTTCAACCTTTTTGTTAGGAAGGACCATTCATAAGACATTTCTCTCCCTTAGGATTATAAAAAAGAAATAAGCAGAAAAAAAATATTTACCAATCCTTACAGAGGCAGAATCAGGAGAAATTATTGCAACCATGCGTAGATAATAAATAAAAAATAAGTATCTTAATTGGTATGTATTAAGCCATCCAATTCTCTCATTCTCTCTCTCTCTCTCTCTCTCTCTCTCTCTCTCTGTAGATAGATAGATAGATAGATAGATAGATATGGTTACTCATTTACACTTGTCCAACTAGTACAGGGGCAAAAGAGAATAAATGTCATTTTATTGTCCTTGGTATGACTATAAATTAAATCCGGCTGCAGGTATTGAGGATCATTGAATCTCCTCTTAATCGTTGTTATACCCAGGACAACCGTGACCCGGGATTAGAGCGTCTTTTAAGGGATCTATCTTTGGGCGAATAGTGAATCCCCAAACAAAAAAGAAAAAAAAGAAAATCTACAGATTGTTTTTTATAGCAAAAATTACCAGTAATATATTTTTTGCCCCATCTAAGCGGCGCTTAGAAAGTAAACTCTAACCTACTCTAACATACGTCCAAACAATATCGCTCAGTTACCATTTAGTTTGGGCACCTCGAAAGTGGTGTAACGGCTAGCAAGTTTGTCCCGCGAGAACCATTTACACATGATTCAGTTAAGTACCATACGTGATACACGCTTTGGGCGATCATGTCTCGAAAGAGACATGACTGACTGGGCAGAAGATTATCTTTCAGTAGGTTGCCAATCCTTTCTGCGGTAGACTGGTTGACAGCCAACGCTATAGAACCCAATCTGTCCTATTATTTAACCCATAACTGGAGGGAAGATACGGATTGATATTTTTCCAAAGAGTATTTGTGCGTAAGGGAATGCAAGGAATTCAACTGGATTTCAAACTCGGCACCCCGATTCCATATCCACAGCACCACAACGCACATACTTTTTAGGGAGTACAATTCTCCTTTGTGCCCCATAATTTCGGCCCTGTTTCACATCTAAGCGGCGCTTAAAAAATCAACCGTTAATTTTACTATTAGAGTTTTTTTGGGCGGAGTATTTGGTGAACATTATAAAAAGAAAAAATATACATTCTTCACTTCACCTTTTTTTGCATTTGGCAGGTACTTTGAGTGTCGAATTGACTAGACCTACTTTCCTCATTAGCTGTCCAAGAAAGGTGAAAGGATTTTTTTCTAATTGTAGCTAATGGTCTTTTAGTTTTTTCCCTATTGCTTGTCTGTTATGATATTCGCATCCATTGATGCAATCTGATTCAAGTCTCCTCTTCGTCTGCTTGACCCAACACTAGCGTATAGAAGATTTGTTTGATTTTACACAGCAGACCAACTCTTTTTTAGATTATTTCTGAAAATATTCTAATTTATCTTAATAACATCATTTTGGTTTAGCCACCCGAACCAGAACAGATAAAGAAAAACTAAAAATAGTAATCTATCTATCTATCTATCTATCTATCTATCTATCTATATATATATATATATATATATATATATATATATATATATATATATGGATTACAACATGTAAAAGAAATTCCTTTTTGGATAATTTTCACGTTCTGATGAACGCTAGCAATTTGTCAACCGTTATATTTGAAGCAGAAAAATGCACAGTAATTTTTAGCACACCTTTCCGGTTATTTTTAATTACCATAACTCTCTACCCTGATGATGATCTTGGAAAGAGATTGAAAGTACTTGAGTGCCTGGAGAAATGAATGATAATAACATCTGTCAACGTTACAGCTCATTTCGGACATCTTTCAATTGTAATACGCGAAAGATTATCCTTGAGTATGAACGGATTTTATTAACAACAAACAGACATAATGTTTGAAATTATTTTATCTGACATGTCGAAAAAAAGATATTTGCTGATTAAATACGCATATATATATACGCATATGAAGGAGGAAACGAGAAATAAAGAACAAAAATAGATAGATACCTGAATTGCTTCTTATAAAACATGTACATAAACTCGCTTCGTTAAAATCCATTGACAAGGAACATTTTATGAATTTTTGATTTAATTTTTTCAATATTCTTACATGTTACCTTTTTGCTAGAGATAAGGATTGTGAAAATGCTCAATAATTTTCGACTTTCTAAGCGCTTTCAGCCTCTTCACAGACCATTTTTCAAGGATGTCATTTTTCCGGTGTTGATTAATATTCTCATGTTTGATTGGAATATAATTTTTCTTAAAGTCTTCCTTGTCGGTCGTTTTTAACGAAACAAGTTTAAGTGAAAGATCGCTGACCAAATATACATTAATATATATATATATATATATATATATATATATATATATATATAGAGAGAGAGAGAGAGAGAGAGAGAGGGGGGGGCAGATTTCAAATTTTGCTATGATAAGTGAAGACGTCGCGACAGTTCCTTCACGAAGTTTCGAAGTCGGTACTTGAAACAGAGAACGACAATGATAGTTCATTTTATAAGCGCTGCTTAGAAGTGTCAAATAGCTGTATGTGGTATCCAATGAGAATTGAACTCACTTGTAATGAGCAAAGTTGCTAACCATTACATCACACCGAGATGCCTACGACAATGAGAGATAAATAGACATTGAACACACTAAAACACATAGATATAGTAGTAGATCAATAAATTGATACTAATCAGCCAATATATATATAATCTTTGTGTTTATGTATATATATATATATACACGAAATTGTTGATGATTCTTATTACATACATATGACTGACTATATATATATATATAATTTTACAATTAGCATCGATTTAGCTGTCTATATATTTTAGTTTGTTCATTTTCTGTCCATCCATCCATCCATCCATCCATATATATATATATATATATACATACATGTATGTGTGTGTGTGTATGCAAGTATTCTACAAATTGTGTATAATTTATATCGGAAATAGACTACCAAAATTTATTTTTATCGTTTGTATAATCAATTAAGACTTCATATATATATATATATATATATATATATATATATGTGTGTGTGTGTGTGTGTGTGTGTGTGTGTGTGTGTGTGTGTGTGTGTGTGTGTGTGTGTGTGCTTCATAGAAGGTTGTTTTAGAAGACACGAGCGAAACTTACGTGTTAAATTGCGGAAAGCGAGTTCTGTCAACAGTCATACGGGGTAAAAGAACATGTTTAATTGGAGACACCTCATCCGACGTGTTACTACACCTTGCAGGGAATTCTTGTCTATTTTTAGGTGTAAACAGTTCGATACTCTTGTCTTGGTCTCTAACCAGAATTTTCATGCTTTTTATTACTTTGACTTTTTGAAGATATATTTCTTTATAAGCAGTGTATTAAGAGAAAGGAAACATTTGTAGGAAACAAAGAAATGAGTACTAAATTGTAATATGATATCAGTCCTCCTGTGTGGCACTGGATTCTAGACAATTTCATAAAAAATGTAGGAGAGACGATGAAGGAACCGAAATGTGGTTCTACGCAAAGATGCTTTGGGCAACATTTACCGAATATGTGAGCAATGACAAGGTTTTGGAACAGATGCAAACGAAAAAAAAAACACTTATACTTAACATCAGAAACAGACAGCTGAGGTTTATGGGATGCATAATGAAGATAAAGGGCCTGGAGAATATAACACTCACAGGATGTAAAGAGGGAAAGTAACGCGACACATACTTGATGAGCAAGTTGGTGGAGACCGGGGTTTAGGTGAGATACCAAAAAAATGTTGAGAGAGACAAAAGATAGGGGTAAGTGAAGGTCCATGATCATTTTCGTCCTAAACGGACAAGAAACATAAAAATTGAAAAATACGGTTTCGTATTTCGGTTTCGCCTTTCCAATCCTTTGTTATAATACTTCCTATTAAATTTTGGTATCTCCAATCTGTTGTTTGCATATTCATTTTTTTCTGCCGAAAACAACACAATCTGGATTCAGTCAGTTAGTTGCCATACGTGATACAGGCTTGAGCGATCGTGACAAGGCAGAACATTTTTCCGAAGTTTGTTGCCATTACTTTCTGTGGTAGACCACTTGCCAACCTAGACTTCAGAAACCGATTTTTTCTGCTATTCAACCCATAGCTGGAGAGAGAAGAGATGGATTAATACTTTTTCCTAGAATATTTGCGCGTAAGGGAATGAAACGAATCCGTTTTGTATTCGGACTCGACTCTGCGATTTCTGATTCTCAGTCGATATCCACTGCACCACAACGCTAATCCCATTCTATATTATAAGTGTCAATAATGGCATAATCAAAATGTTATCCTTCCAAACTAGCAAAGCCAAAAGTTTTAAATGGAAATTCTTATCATTCCTACAAAGAGTTACGACCGCTATTCGACTTGAAAAACTGAATTTCCTGAAAAAATACTGTCAGAAAAAAAAAAAAATTAAACCGAAATTAAAACTATTAATCAATGAAGACGAAATGCTTGTCTTTTTATTACCACTCCTTGTTTTGTCATCCATCTTCAAAAGCTGGTTATATAGGTTACATGCGGATTCACTACATATCTTGCATTCACTTTCGAAGATTAATCACAGTTTCCGTCCTTCCTTATTATCTTCAATAGAAATATCTTCTTTCTTGCTTCCATTTTAATTAGAAATGTGTCATGCGTTTCCTTTAAATTCCTTTTTGCACATATTCTCCTCCCTTTTCGCCGCTGTAATTTCTTTCTTTTTTATGTTTTTTTCGTTGGCGATCATGGTCCACCACATATTCCTGTCCCTTGTAGCTCTTAATAAGTTTTGTCTTTTCGTTATATCTCTCAAACCCTGTTTTACCATCCATTTGTACAAGTCCATCAAGTATGTTACAAACTGCTTTCACATTTTCCACTATCTGTCCTTTGACTATCAAATTTTCTAAAGCCCCATTCTTCATTACGTGCCCCAGAAATGTTAACTTCCTCTTCTATATTTTAAATATAAATTTTCTTTTTGTTTCCATTTTCTCTAAAACTGCGTTGTTGCTCACATGTTTGGCTTATGCCAGGAGTGGGAAACCTTTTGGAGAGTGAGGGCCAAAAATCTATGTAGAATTATGGAGAAGGGCCAAACAGCTATGGCTCCAGTGTCATGGAGAAGAACCATGTTATTAAATATGTGAATAAATTTTGTATGTGTTTGAAAAAAAGAAAGGATTCAATATGATTTAATATCTGACGGGAATGTTGTTAAAATATTACATCTTAAAATAAATGTTTCATAAATCAGTATTGAAAAAGACTTCGATTAAAATCGGTTGAAAACACTATTTTATATTCATTTAAATGTGCCCTCTCACAAAAGCAATTTCACAAAAAAGTGAAAGTGAGGCCGTACGCTAATTTTGGCGATCTCTACAAATAAAAAGTAAAAGTAAAACACATTCTCCAGGTAAAAAGAAATATTTTTTTAAAATTTCTACGCAATATATTCAGACTATCAACTGTCACTTTGGTTTGGTTTACCTATGTTTATATCTTGTCCAGAGTAAGGTAGCGGGTCGGACAGGATTCACTCGAGGTCCGTTGTTTCTTCAAGACTTTCCTTCATATTGTAGGGGCCTCTGTAATACTTGGTAAATTGGCCTTGTGACAAACACGCCCGAAGTCCCTCAATTGAAATATCAGAAAGTTGGTTGTTGAAATGTGAAAGGATAAAATATTTCGTATGTACATTAAACAAAGATTTATTTACAGAATGAAAAAGTGTAAGACGAAAAATATAAGTGAAATTATATAAACTGAACACTATATCTTTGTGACGTGAAAATGTCCATTGAGAAAATGTGTGCAGTTTTGTAGTTAAAATTGTTCGTAGAGGAATGCAGGTATTTAAAAATGTCCTTGGAAGTTTAGAGTTCATGGTTGTGTAGTAGAAGAATGTAAATCTTTGTTCCTTTCTCTTTTTAGTAGGTGGCGACATGTTGAGAGAGAGAGAAAGCAAAGCAAATAAAGAAGTCGTTCTTAACGCGTTCATTTTGTCGTTTTTGTCATTCTATTTAGCGACGTTGTGTGAAAATGAAGAAAAGGACGTTAGAAGAAGAGGTCGAATGAAACAGTGGCGTGCCCTACATCCGGGTTGGCGTGCAGTAAAAAGGAAGAAAAGAAGATTGGAAGAAGAGGTTAAATAAAACTGTGACGTGACCTGCGTCCGGACCGGCTTCTTGAATTTTCTTTAGTTACATTACCACGAGGTCCTCAGCTAACCGCTCCCATATCGGACTGACTTTGACAAGTTAGCGTCGTTGCTTAAATAGTGAAGTTTCTCAGGATGTCGGCTCCAGCAAGCCTTTTCGCATCTAGATGTAAAAATACGTCATATATGAATTTGCTGTTTTAAATCCAGTCAGCATTCAGAATTAGCTTTTCGCACTCATATTTTCTTAGTTGGGTTTTTCTAGTCATTTGAATCCACTTTTGCGGGTGTGCTATTTTACTTTGGGATTTTCCTAAATGCTTTTAGTCGTTTGAATCTGATTTTGCGGGTGTGCAATTTATTTTGTGTGTTTTAGTTGTTTGATTGATTATATCGGATTTGTATCCTATACTATTTTGATGAGATCGTCTGACATTGCTTAGCAAATTGAAGGACAGATATGAAGAAACAATCCAGCGCTCTCTTCTTTATTTCCATTGGAATTTTCCTGTCTTAATACTCTACTAAGCCTTCGGAATACGTCTTTGGTCATCCTAATACGCCATCGGATCTCAGTGTCGCACTTGACTTCCTTTCTTAGAACACTTCCAAGATATTTAAATTTCTGTATCTGCTTGATTTTAATGTCTCCTACCTGTAATTTGTATTTTAAATTGTACCAAATGATGAGCACACTCCTGCTATTCTGATAACTTATTTGCGTTGTGCTTGTAATATATGGTCTTTACTTAAACGTTAGCTTACATAATTTGCTTGCCGTCAACAAACGTTTTAATATAAGTGCAGAAGGAATCAACGAGTAGGATTGTATTCATCAGCTGAAATATCTCCACGCATAAAATAATGGATATGTTGTCATTAAAATAGTAGTAATTGTGTCTGCTAACGCATGCGCAGAAGACTGTCTGCATTTCCGGTCGCTTGTTATAATTTATTGCTTGCGTTTTGTTGCTCGCTATCTTTTTCCTTCGTGTCCAGAATATATTTTTTTAACACTTTTTCAAAATTATGTCTTCCGTCTAAATTAACGTGAATTTTTAGTATTGTTTTTATTTATTCTTTGAATTTTTTATGATTTATGTGTGAGATTTTTTTAACTTTATTTATTGTTTGTGCTACCGAATTTTTTTAAAGATATTTCTGTCTTTTGTGCGTTGTACATTTTTCAGTTTGTTTTATATTCGCCCATATTAACT
Organism: Ascarosepion bandense; assembly: GCA_037127315.1. Classification (NCBI taxonomy): domain Eukaryota; kingdom Metazoa; phylum Mollusca; class Cephalopoda; order Sepiida; family Sepiidae; genus Ascarosepion; species Ascarosepion bandense. Next base: position 1,040,715 of record JBBBDQ010000648.1, on the reverse strand, counting down.
GTCATTTTCCTGATTTTTAACAAATTTCATTTTTTATTTTTATATTATTGCTTTATTTCTTTTTCTTTGCTTTTATATCATTGCCTTCTTTTTTTTCTTTCTTTTCGAATTATTTTTTTAATAAACCTATTTGTTAAAGCTGTCATTTTTGTGGTATTATTTCTAGTGTTATTATTATTTTACCGACGGTTTCAAAGATAATGTTGAAGTAATATTACCGGGTGGGGAGAATTTGATTTTGATATCCGGCCAATTAACTGATAGTTTCTAATGAGTTCGTCCCGTTGTCATCGTGAAAAAAATGACATAATGCTTGATTATTAATTCTTCAGCATCCTGATCAATTTGTTGTAGAAACTTCCAATAGAATGTATAGCTTTTTATTTTATTCAGTTAGCTTCTAGAATACTCATTTTATTTCTTTTCTTTTTCTTTTGCAAAAAATTCCGATTAATTTCGTTATATTTTTTTATCATTTCACCCCAAACCATGCAATAAAACTACTATGACGTAAAGTGTTATGGAAAATTCTGTTATGACAATAGAAAAACATAAAAGAATATAGACGATAACGATTGACATTGCATTTAAATTTTTGAATATCAAACTTGAATGGGAAGCAAGGATCTGGAAAAGAGTTCCGCTAGAGGGAAATCCGAGAAAATAAAGTATTATCATAGAATCTAAGGTTACGTTTAGCGATTTCATCTGTAAAATGATGAGACCTCAACACCAATCTAGTACTAGGCATGCTTCATAAACTCTAGGTACAGTAAAGAGGATTAATATTTAATTTCAATAATACAAAACGCGGCACAAGACTAAAGGGGGTGTCAAGGAAGGCTGCTTTTCAATCTATCTTATTTTAAGATTAGCTAGCCACTAAAGTCTTATACTGCAGTATACATTTCACAAAAACAACACATTTTTATTTACCATTCATATTATAGACACTTTATAAAATACTGGTGGACCTTCTGACCCCTCTAATTATCGCTCTATCAGCCTCCTACCAATTTCTGGCAAAGTGCTCGAAGCCATCATCAACGCCAAGGTGGCACGACATCTCAAAGCCCACATACTCTTCTCCGAAAAACAGTATGATTTCCGCTTCACCAGGTCTACTGCTGATATGCTCACGACTATCACTGAGTATATACAATAGGCCCTCAACAAGAATGGCAAAGCTCGAACTGTTACCCTAGACATCTCCAAAGCGTTTGACAGAGTCTGGCATGCTGGCCTTCTATGCAAGCTGAAGGTCTATTGTATTACTGGACAGTTGTTTGACCTTATCCAGTCATTGCTTTCAAATCACACAATGAAGGTAGTATTGAACGGACATGAATCACAGTACTATCAAACGATCGTGGGTATCCCTCAAGGCTCTATTCTAGGTCCTACGCTTTTCCTTATCTACATTAACGATCTCGCCAATGTAATAAGATCCCAAGTAGGCATATGCGCTGACGATAATACGGTTTGCTTAGGCTTCGATCAAAAATCTGACGAGGCTGAAAAAGCAAACCTCGATGCAGTGCTTGAAAAGGACATGCAATCTGTGGTGGACTGGGGTAAGAAATTGCTCGAGAATTTTAATTCTTCCAAAACGAAGCTGCTATCTATTAACCATCACAGACAATCGCTCCTACCCCCACTTTAGCATGCAGGCTAGTCTCCCTGAAAGTAAAACATTTCGCCTCCTCCGGTTAACTCACTCAACAGACCTCAATTGGATTGACTATATAGATAAATCCGCTGCTTAGAAGGTCGGTTCTCTGTGTTGGGCCAGGAAGTTTTTCCCGTCCGAAACCATCTTGCACATATATAAATCTACCATCCGTCCGTGCATTGAATACTGCTGCCATATCTGGTCGGGTGCTTCTGCTATCTACTCAGGGATCTTTGACAAAATCCAACAGAGAGTGTGTAATGTGATTGATCCCGACTTGGCAGCAGTATTCAATACACGGGCGGATGGTTGATTTATATTTTGTATTTTATTTTTATTTTATTTTATTTTTTTTACAGTGAGGTCCATGCTATACAAAGCACGGCGTCATTCAAAGTAGAGCTTTACAGAGTAAAATGCAGTTTACATGGCTTTGAGTTGAAGATAACTGTTAACCCTAGGATTGAACATGTTAAGACTTTAGTTATCTTTAGTTATCTACTTGGGAGTTTCACAGAGCAGTGGGTCGTGGGAAGTGCACTACCGGGCATAATTATTAGGACCATCTCAGTGTTTAAAGAAATGATGTATTTCATACTATCTTTTAGTATTTATTGCCAAGTGAATAATTGTAAATGAAAATAGAATGGTTCCTTTGTTAATAATGCACAATAACATGTGCATCAAATGAATTTATAGATATTTAAAAATTACCTATATTGCAGTTTCATCATTGAAAGAATGAAGAAAATTTAGGGTGATTCGGACGAGTTCATCTTTGCCTACTTGCTTTGTAAAATTTATTAAAGTAATGATAAAAAAAGAACCATACTATTTTCATTTAGAATTTTCCAATTAGCAGTAAATATTAAAAATAGTATGAAATACATCATTTCTTTTAAAAAAGTAGGCTTGCCTAATAATTATGGCCGGTAGTATATATATATATATATATATATATATATATCGCAATTCGACAGAGTGCGATGGGTAAATTGTCGCTATTTGCCTTGTAAAATTTTGCAAAGTAATAATAACAAATGAACCATTCTAATTTCACTTAGAATTATCCACTTGGCAATAAATACTAAAAAAGTATGAAATATATAATTTTGAAAAACTGTGGTTGCCTAATAATTATTGCCGGTAGAGTACATGCTCGAGTGGAATATGCTTCTCATCGAAGGAATACTTGGATGACTTGCTACAATGAGTGTGGAATTTGGCATGGAAAGACCGATGTATCAGTGACAGGCTTGCTACATCCTTCTTGTGAAAGAGATGTTGGAGATGTGGAAAATAATTTTTTCATCAATAAGGACTCAGAAGCTCTTAAAATCTTTATTAAGATATGAAAGTAAGGATTGGGCAACTCCTCGCCCAATATAAACCTGAATCAACTGAAATGTGGTTCTACAGAAGGATGCTGGGGATATCATGGACTGAGCATGTGAGCAATGATGAGGTGTTGTAAAGAATGAAAACGAAAAGGAAATTAATATCGAGCATCAGGGAGAGACAACTGAAGTTCCTGGGAGATGCATTGAGGAAGGAGGGCTTGGAGAACCTGTTACTAACGGGCCAAATAGACGGGAAAATAAACAGGGAAAGCAGCGGATAACATACCGTACTATGCAAAAGTATTAGGTCAAGAACTATTTTATCTTTTATGAGGCATCAAAATAAATTTTAAAATCATCCCTGTCCTAACACTTTTGCACACTCCCGGTAGTGAACAAAAGTATTAGGACAAGGGTGATTTTCCTAAAAATCTCAGTGAAATTCAAGCACAGGTTGAATAGCCAAAACTTTGTAAGAATTCTTTAACTAAAAAGGAAGAGGAAGGAATGCTACGGAATTTGAATTGGCCTCCATAAAGCCCTGATCCCAATCCTATTGAACATCTATGGGATATTTTGGATAAAAAAATTGATAAATCTAATGTTACTTCGCAAGAAATACTTTGGGAACAAATAAAAGCTGCTTGGCAGGAGATACCATTAGATACATTGAAGAAGCTTGTGATGCCATGCCTGGCAGAATGAAGGTTGGGATCAAAGGAAAAGGCTATTATACTAAATATTAAATCTATTTTGTAACAAGTATTTTTCTTGTTTAAGCATTTGGTGAGTAAATCAAATAAAATAACTTTAATTAAATTGTTTATTTTCTGTCAATATGCCGCATAAAAGATAAAATAGTTCTGTTTCAGTACTTTTGCACAGTACTGTATTTGAAGGGTCAGAGCAGGTGGATGACAGAACAGGGGTTGCGTGATGTTACAGGAGAAAGCGTGCTAAGAGCCACCAGGGATAGGGAGACGTGGAAGTCCATAATCTCCTACGTTCTGAAAAAAAGAAGGCACATAGAAGAATCCATTTTTGGTCTTATCTGTCACTTTTGAAGGTGGTGGATAGCAGGAGGGTGTCAGGTACTTATTAGAGCGGTACAGAGAATCGACCATTTTCCTAACACCTATTAGCGATGAAGCGTATGTATGAGACAAACGTAAGGTCAGGGTGAGTTTAAGCCACAAATAATCTCTCAAAGCACGGGGTCTCCGCGAGGGGAAATACGTTCATCGTGACTGGTGGTGGTTCGGGGTTCGACTGACTATTCTGGAATGTCATCAGTTTGGTTTTCGAGGCACGGAATGCAGCCAGCAGATTTTCTCCACACTGGGAACTTAGTGCGAGAGACTGATGAGAGATCGGCTGCTAAATTTTTTAAGGTACATTTATATATCGTCGTATCATTGGCACGAATATTTACAAATGATCTGGCTATACTATTTTGTTGCAATCACTTATGCGCAAATACCCTTCGGTCAGGTAATAATCCGTCACTTCTCCCTCTAGCTCTGGATTAAATAACGAGACAGATTGTGTTCTACAGCCGTGGTTGGCAACCAGTCTACTGCAGAATGTAATAGCAAATTACTGCGGGAAAATCTTCTGTCCGATCAGCCATCCCTCGAAAAAGACATTATCGCACAAGCATGTATCACGTATGGCACTCAAGTATAAGTATTAATAGATATGCAGTCGAGGAAGTTAAGAAGATACATGATCGCCTAGGAGTGTATTACGTATGGCACTTAACTGAAAGTGTCAATAAATATGTAGTCGAGGAAGTTGTGGAGAGACATAAATGCCCAAGATTGTATTACGTATTGCACTTAATTGAAAGTTTCAATAGACATGAAGTCGAGTAGGTAGTGGAGAGACATGATCGCCCAAGAGTGTATTACGTATGGAACTTAACTGATTGATATTATTTAGCAAATCATGAAAAATAAGAAGGTTGGTCCGAGAGGTGCACCTGTAGGCCGGGAACCCTTCTCTTAGTTCAATGAGAGAAATTACATTAACCTTATGAAGATGCCGAAATGAATGTCGTTGAGCAATATTTTTTGTAAACGCTGGTTTGATGACCCATGAACGTGTTGACAGACCAAATATTACTGAGCGAAAATTGACTTTTCAGAAGACTAATAAATGGAGATTTTGAATGAAGAAATCATTAGCGTCTTGCTAAGCTGGCAAATTGAATTGGTTAAATTTATAATTCAGCTAATAAAGAAATAAGTAAACTCGTCACTAGTTGTGCCCAGAGGGGGGAGAATTAACAGGAGGGGAGAACTGGCAGGAATGGGGGAGACGCCAATGATAATTAGAAACATTAAATCGAAGGGAGGTAATTCGAAGGAAGCATATAGGATAACATAATGAATATGCATATATATATATATATATATATATATATATATATATATATATTCAAAAGCAAACCAAATTACACATGCATATTGTGTGTGTGTGTGTGTGTGTGTGTGTGTGTTTGTGTGTTGTAATTTGAAATCCTAATTGGGAAATATTAATTTACCTTGCATACTTCCTAAGAAACTCTCGTGTTTCCCGAGGCAGACAGATTTAAGCAGTAATACATACATATATATATATATGTGTGTGTGTGTGTGTGTGTGTGTGTGTATGTGCGGCGTGTGTGTGTATAAACACAGATAGAGATACATACTCACAGAGACAGAGAGAGAGAGAATGATAAAGACAGAGAGAAAAAGTTAAACGATGAACTGAAATTAATCAAACTGTGATAGATAGATAGATAGATAGATAGATAGATAGATAGATAGATAGATAGATCACTGAACAGATTGAGATAGATAGATAGATAGATAGATAGATAGATAGATAGATAGATAGATATGACCAAACTGAGATAGATAGATAGATAGATAGATAGATAGATAGATAGATAGATAGATAGAAGTAGACGCTGCTTAGATAACTGGAGATATCGAGAGAGAAAGATTAAAGAGACAAAAATATCAATCAGACGGTTATATATATATATATAAATGTGGAATATGGAAATGGGGAAGGCTATGATCGCTCGAAGAAGAAAAATGGTTAAACAATTTCGGAAGGAGTGCCTCGTTTGGGCTGGTGGAAAATAACCTAACATATCTCTTAGCTAAAATGCAAAGTCTGCAATATTTTAATAACGTCCAGTGTCAGCTGGAACTTCTTGGATACAGTTAAAATACAGAGTTCAATTTTTTTTCATAAACTGAGAATAAATTTTGAGCATAATGATAGACTTGTGTATTTACCAATTTTGTAAAGAATAGGTGGGGTTGCTGGTCTTCAGACTCAATTAGAAACAACGTGCCTTCCTGGGTATGACGATAAACTACATACAAGGCAACTGATCGGGAAATTGAAAGAGCTTAGAAGCACCTATTAATTGTTGTTCTTCCCATGTCTATTTTGATCTGGGTTGGTAGCACCGGTTATGATCCTAACTATGGGCAGAATGAACTCCAAGCAAAAACAGAGCCATATGATAGTATGAAAATACATTTTTGTATTAAAAATGCCCGAAATACATTTTTAGGTAGTAAAATTAGAAATAACATTTATTTATTGTAAATCTACATAAAAGCTATTTATAGTAAAATTATCACAATATATTTGTAAAACAAAATAACGAAGAATACATTGTATCTTTAGCATACAATTGCGTTCAAAATATTTAGATTTCAGCATTAAATGAACCACAAATGTTAATTTGCAACTAAACAAAGACAACAGTCATACCAGCAGATGTAATGCACAGTAAAACTTCTTCTTTACAAATGTAATACGAGAGCTGTTATGGAGAAACTCTTATTATTCATGAAGTATTGTTGTCTGGAAGTTGTACGAAATCCCTTCTTTTTTTTTTTTTTGCAATTGGGTTTAAGAACTGACTGATCTACATCATATATATATATATATATATTATGGATTCTCCCGTCGATTTCGATGTATGAGTGCCTAACTCAGTTAGACTGCCACACAAAGAGTTGTTTAGAGTGGTGAAGACTAGTGTAGCACCATCCACACTTTTTAGAACTGCTGATATCAAACAATCGGTGCAGAAGTCCGCCACAGATCGCATGAACAGCAGACCTCAGTTATTTAACCCATAACTGGTTATATATATATATATATATATATATATATATATATATATATATATATATATATTCGTCATCCACATACAGGCCTGTTTTGCTGTATCACAGCTCATCAGTGTGGTTAGACACCCACTTGCTTCTGGCCGGGATCGAAACTCAACTGATTTGGTGTGAGTCGGAGTCGCTAAATATATTTCTACAGAAATTATCAGAGAAATTTTGTGTGTGTTCTTTTTAAAAAAACATATTGTTTTATTTTTACAAAAATAATTGTTTTTGGTTTCTTCTAAACTCCGCATTCCTGATTTAAGTAAGTTCGGAAAACGACTCATGTCTTCAAAGTTATTAAATAAAGTATGTCATTGTTTTTTAACTTTACGTATTCATCACCCATTTCTTGCGTTTGAAACCAGCTTCTAACAAGCGTGAAAGAGTCCATCTGTGCCATCAGCAACACAATTTCGACACGTTCCTCTGGAAGAGACGACATTTAAATTCAGCGTCACACATACGAAGCAAAAAGAAAGTAAGGAAAAGGCAAAGAAACAATTTTTTTAAATGTTTCTTATTGTTTGATATATATATATATATATATATATATATATATATATGTCTGTGCGTGTATGCAGAAGTGTATTTTAGTGTCTATTCATACGTATTTCTTTGCTAGACAGTTAGCCATTGCAATATTTTTCATACCTGTCTGTCACAGGCAATTTACGCATAAATATCAATAAATTGGACTCATTTTTTTCCGTCTATATATATATATATATATATCTTCTTTATGTGCCGTATTCCTTCAGGACATAGTCGATCACGGATTTCCACTTGGCTCTGTCTTTTGTCGTTCGTAATATATTTTCTCTTGGTATCTCTCCCAAACCCCGCACTGCCATTCATTTACTCAGGTCTATCAAGCAGGTCTCGCGTTGCTTTCCCCTGTCTCGCTTTACATCTATTCGTCATGTGAGTGTTAAATTACCCAGGCCCTCCTTCTTCATTAAGTGTCACAGGAACCAAATCTGTTATTTCCTGATGATAATGCAGGTCCTGAGACAAAAAAAAAATAATGACAATCTAGTCTAAAAATGTTTTCTACTTAAACCAAATGAATATAAAAATCGTCACGATAGAGTAGAGCAATATTTACACTTATGAAAAAATGTTAACAAACACTGGAATAAATATCACCCACCACCACTTACAGAAATAGAAGATATCAAAATTCTATGGATATAATTTTAAAAACCCAAAAAAGAAAAACTTACATAGTAATTCATATGGCTGGCTCAGCAGATGGTATCATAGCAATCAAGACATTTTTAAAAAATTCTAGTTTGCATCCTCTTCTAGTTTTCATCCTCTCCATCACCTCATTGTTTCTCACGTTCTCAGTCCAAGGAATTCTCAGCATCCTTCTGGTAAACCACATTTCTGCTATCTCAAGCCTCTCCTTCATCCTTGATGAGATCGTCCAGCATTCACTTCCATACAGAAGGAGAGATATCACATAGCAATCCAGCACTCTCTTTGTTTCCAATGAAATTTTCCTGTCACTCATTACTCTGGTTAGCTTTTAAAATCCGCTCTTGACCATGCCAATGCATCTTTGGATCTCCATGTTGCAATTTCCATCCTCTGTTAGAACACTTCTCAAGTATTTATATTTCTTCATTTGTATGTTTTTATAAACTACTGACAATTACCTGTTGTTAGAATTGTATTTAATTTTACTTGTGTCCTTATAATGTTCATCTTTTCTGGGTATAAATTATGTAGAAATATGTAAATCCAATGGATAAAAACAAGTAGATTAAATTAGTTTTCTACAATAAAAAAAAATTGTGGACCTCATTGTAAACAATAATAACTCACTTGATATATCTACATTACAGAGAAGCAACATTATTTACGAATACACCTTTCTCTTAACGATCTGTGCTCCTTATCAAACCCTATTCACAAATAAATATCGGATATACTACATCATGACAAAGAAGACTCATGTTGCATTTTGGGCTTTGCTTAATAAGGAGGTACCACGTGGCCGAGCGGTCTAAGTCACCTCAGGTATTTTGATGGTTTGCCCTAAAGGAATCAGGTTTAAATCCCCCCCATGGTTTTTAACAATATTTCTTGAATATTCTGACTGATAGATGCAAAAATGTTTAATAATAGAAATATATAATCTATTCTAATACAAGTACCCATCAAAAATAAGTTTTAAACAAATAAACTAAAATATATCGGATTTAATACATTTTAATACATATTTTAATACATATATATATATATATATAAGGATACGGTCTAAATCTGGCGTTCTCAGTCGTGTAATTTAAACGTGGTTATGCGTTGTCCTGCAGTGATGTCGGCTCAAAACACGAAATCGGATAACCAAGTTCAAATTCTGCTTGAATTTGTTGTATTCACTTCCGGGCAAATGGCTATTGGGAAGCTGTTAATACGACGCTCCTCTCTCCAGGTGTGGATTAAATAGCAAGACAGATTTGGTTCTACAACCTTGTTTGGTAAACGTAATGGCAACCTACTGCGGAAATATTTTCTGCCCAGTCAGCCATGTCTTGAAGATGACATGATCGCCCAAGCGTTTATGACGTATAGCCCTTAGCTGACTGACTGAATTTGAACTTGCGGGAGAGAGTAACTTATTGCGCCTTCGTGTCTTCACTTTCCGACTGACATGTCGTGGAGAGACTATATTCAATCAACTTTTGGGTCTGCTGATGAGAACGTTCATTCTCTCTATCATGCCAGAATATTTTTTCTCGCCAGAATCAATCTTACATATCTATAAATCTACCATGCGTCAGTGCATTGAATACTGTTGCCACATTTGGTCCGGTTCTGTTACTATACATCTAGAGATTCTTGCAAAAATCTAAAACAGGTTCTCTAATATAATATTTACAATATTCGGACTATAATCCTCATCTTTGTTGCAATTTGTACGACGTTTCGACCGTTGTACGCTCCGGCCCTCTTCAAGTGCTAGGAATTTCGAACTGAACCCTTTATTACAATTACTGGTGTATGTCATTTTTATTACTTTCGTGAAACCTCTTTTGGTAGTCATGAATTAACTCCTTCTAACCGGACTCTCTAAGATACTTGTTCATCATTGCTGTAGCCTGGTATTAAACTCACAACTATTTGGATCAAGTCACTGGAACTAACCAACGTCTGTATCCACTGGGCCATGTGCACTTAAATATAAACCAATACAGGTTCTCTAATGTAAATAACCTGACATGACATCTCGACTTCAATCACTTTCCCAATGACGTGGATTTCTATAAGCATCTCAATGGCGTTTGTGTTAATGAATTTTTCAACTTGCTACCTAGACTGCTGGGATTTAATCTATTGTTAGGTTACCAATTAGGTTTCATCGTTTGACTGTGGTGTGTAAGTTCTATTCTTGAAATGCCTTTGCTTACACTTCTCGCAAATGATTCGCTCTTTTGGATTTCCTCCTAGTATGACATCATTGTCTATGTGCTATGTCCCTTTGTAATCTTTTCAGTCATTTGAATCGCACCTACAATACCTGATATTGCTTTTCTTTTCACTTTCTACACTTTTCCTATTTCGATTTCCAAATCTTTATACTACATTTTTTTTTATTTCTTGGTTGCTATGTTACAATCAACTGAGCAATCCATATAAATTACTAGGCAAGTTTTTCTTTTTTTGGGTTTTTGAAATTATATCCATAGAATTCTGATATCTTCTATTTCTGTAAATGGTGGCGAGTGATATTCATTACAGTGTTTGCTAACATTTTTTCCTAAGTGTAAATATTGCTCTACTCTATCTTGACGATTTTTATATTCGTTTGGTTTAAGTAGAAAACATTTTTAGACTAGATTGTCTATAGTTTTTTATTATTTGTCTCAGAACCTGTATTTTTATCCACATTATTAAGAATGATATTTACCTGAATGTTATTAATGAAGAAAACTGATCTTGAGCTGCAAGAATAAAGCCTTTCGTTTCTGCCTTTAATCCAAATGCTCGTGACGATCGATGATTGTTAATTTTATCAATATCGACTTTATGACCAAGTTTTGGATATTGGCAATGCAGAGGTTTATATTGCCAGTTCTGTTTCATCGGTTCAAGAGCTATAATATCTGCTTTCTTTTTCAAAAGAGTTTAATAAATCTAAATTAGTGGCACATAATAACAGAATTACACTTTTAGTTGGAGAGCTCGGATTAATAAAGTTTCTGATAGACTCGTTGGAGGGATTCATGTTAGATCATGCCTTAAATAAATAGTTAAATATTGTACTCACAAGTAAAACAAATACATTCCGAGGAGATTTATCTATGTAAAATGTGTAAGATATATATATATTTTTTTTTTTACAAAATTGATCAGTGGAAAATATCAGGAAGCCATCTCTCACAGGTCTCAGATGGGACTAGGAGGGAAATCTTTATGCAAAAAGAAACACAAGAAAAACTTAATAATAGAAAGAATAAAAAAAAATGTGTTCATCTCTTCCATCGTCATTAAAGAAAATATTCGATCCCTGATAATTAAGAATAGTGCAATGAGAAGCTATTCAATTTTGGTTGATCGGTGACGCCCACTATGGCTGAGTCAGTATAAGCCTGTCGGTTATAACGACGGTTTTTCTTACTAAGGGAGGCGCAATTCTGCCGGAGAGCATTAATTATCTTTAACAAAATTTCTGGAATATTTAGTTCAGTAAACGAAATTAAATAAATATGATATTTAATAAATAAATGGAGCGTCTCCTGAAATATTGGTATCCGTTAAAAAGAATGTTTAAGTAATAAAATATGGCGATTAAAGAAATAAAAGAAATTTAATCACTTCTTCAAAAAATGTGGATTATATTTGATTTGCCAAAATACGTATGATTAAGCTAGCAGTATTATTCATTTATTTATGTGATATTACAAGATTTCAAATATTCTTGGAGTTTATCTTTTCATTTCATTTAAATTTTACTTCCTTTCTTTTCCTTTATAAATGAATCGTTATTTTACTCTTTGCTGATTTTTCTTCTTCTTCTTCTTTATTTATTCTCCTTCTTTATTTTTTCTTCTTTATTTCTTCTTCTTCTTCTTCTTCTTCTTCTTCTTCTTCTTCTTCTTCTTCTTCTTCTTCTTCTTCTAATTATTATTATTATTATTATTATTATTATTATTCAACGAACTCAGTAAACACTTTTTCCATATCATCAATGTGACATTATCTTTTTATGCATTGTGTTGAAATAGAATCAAAAGTATTCAACAACACACGATATTAAAAACAAATAGCTAATGACTTACTATGTACATAGCTTTAAGTGTCATATATATAAATCATTTCAAGTAGCGGGTTTCTTTAAAAGATCTAAATGAATAAAATGGATCAGTTATATATATATGTATATATATATATTAATATATTATATATAACATTAATATATATATATATATATATATATATATGTATATGTATATATATAAATTTTTATTTCTTTAAAACCATCATTTTTAATGGATACTATATTTGAATAAAAAGTCTGTTAATTATATTGAAATAGTTAAATATATATCAAATGCGAGTATCCATTAAAAAGTGATAATGTTAAACAAAGAAAAATGCCAGTTTAGTAAATTTCCGTTTAATCCGGTATATATATATATATATATATATATATATATATATCAATTATTTTCCCGCAGGGTGTTTTTTTGTTATTTTAAAAAAATAAAGGAATAACAAAAATTTATATAATTTATATAAATAATCTAGCAAAAACAGTGCGTATATTGCCTGATGAATGCGTATAAGAATAATGAAATAGACTATTCCGGTATATATATATATATATATATATATATATATATATATATATATATAGATAGATAGATAGATAGATAGATAGATAGATAGATAGATGTGACTTATTTATGTGGGATCTGAGACAATCGCTTGGATATGCAAATGGAAACTAAAAAAAAAATGAACAAAAGAGAAATGTAATCAATCCCGGCTTGGCAAACACGGATACATTCACTTTCTCACCGGCACAATGTGGCTTCCCTGTGTCTCTTCTGCAGATATTTTCACGGCTTCTGCTCAGATGAACTGGTACTCCCAATATATGAATTTAATCAAGCGACAAATTAGCAACTAGCTCTCACACTTTTACGGTGAAACCAATAAAATGTAAAGGCAAATTCTACTTGGGACGATATGATTATAATAAAAATGAAGAAAATCATTCCCACGTTCAAAATATTAATTTAAAACAGTTGTCAGTATTAAAACAGCGTAATATATATATATATATTGTTTTTCTAGACATATGCTATTAAATATAAGAGACAATGAATGTCTATTATGTTTAATCATGAGCCGTTCTAAACGTCGTATTTTTGCTTTAATTTCAGTTGAAAATAAAGACAAAAATTCTCCAACATTTGGATAATTATTTAATTCAAAAGATTATAGGTGATTATCAGCCCGGCTACCTTTATGGAAATGTAAAAATCCATAAAAAAGATCATCCCCTCCGACCTATCATTTCTCAAATACCCACACCAATATATAACCTTTCCAAAACACTTAAACTAATTACTCCCTATCTTCCTGGTAAATATAGCATTAACTCCACGGACGAATTTTTACAGATTCTCCATTCCGTAAAACTTAATAATCAAATGACTGCATCTTTGGATGTTCAAAACTTATTCACAAATGTTCCCGTCCAGGAAACAATTGACATCATTATCCGTGATGTATACAACCATGCTACTCTCCCATCAATCAATATTAAACCCACTATATTAAAAAACTATTATTAGCATGCACCACACAAGTACCCTTTCACGATCCCTTAGCCAATATTTATACACAAATAGATGGTATTGCGATGGGATCTCCTTTAGGCCCCCTCTTTTCTAATTATTATATGGCAAATCTAGAAAATAAAATAATTAATGACAACAATAAACCCTCTATATATGTAAGATATATAGATGACATCTTTGTTTTAGCTAAGAATATCGATCAAATTAAATATCTTAAAAACAAATTTGAAAGTCACTCCGTCCTCAAATTTACATTAGAACTTAATATTAATAACAAACTCCCATTCCTTGATGTATTCATTGATTCTAGCACACATAAATTTACTACTTCTCTATATAGGAAACCAACTAGCATAAATTCGTGTCTTCTTAATTATAATAGTGAATGCCCCCAACGATATAAGTTAGCTGTTATAAAAAACTTACTTCAACGCACACAAATGATATCTTCTTCCAAATCTATATTTTATAAAGAATTACACAACATTAAGCAAACACTAGTCAATAATGGATTTCCTAACTCCGTTATTGATCAGCAAATTAAAATGTATCTCAACAAACTTAACAATAGCTCTAACAATAATGATAATATTAATAATAATGGTTTACATCAAAATAAACATAACACTATTAACTTATACTATTGCAACCAAATACATAATAATTATAAACAAGATGAAAAAACTCTCAAAAACATAATACGTAGAAATGTTAAACCAGTCGAAAGTAATAATCAAATTAAACTCATTATATATTATAAAAAGTTTAAAACAATTGACCTCATAGTCTATAATAACCCAACAGGCACTAAACTAAATTCTTTACAAAAAACCAATGTAGTGTACCAATTTACATGCCCATTCAGAGATTGCATCTCTGATACTACTCAAAAACCTAGTACATATATTGGTTTTACCACAACCACGCTCTCCCGTAGACTTACATGTCATCTTTCTGATCAGAGTACTATTAAACAACATTTCTCTGAAAAACATAAACATGTAGGTAATATCAGACAGATTTTGGTCAACAATACGGTGATCCTTACTCATACACACAGTAAGAGGAACCTGCAGATATTGGAGGCCATGTACATCAAATCAAAACAACCAACACTCAATAAAATCAACTTTAAAACAAGAAATAACATATTACATTGCATTTGACTACATGGTTCTGTTGTCATTTCGCGCTATCCCGCGGTGTGACGTCATAAAACCGCATCGCAAACTTAAGAACTGCGTTTATTATTTTTGGTAACTATTGCCGTTGCCAAGCGGAGTTTTATGTCAACACAAAATAAAATCGTCGGTGATGGTGGATTTTATAATATTTCAGTTTAAACAACCTCTCTGAGGATGGCTCATGTGATCCGAAAGCTTAGAAGAAAACCAATAAATAATTATCCAAATGTTGGAGAATTTTTGTCTTTATTTTCAACTGAAATTAAAGCAAAAATACGACGTTTAGAACGGCTCATGATTAAACATAATAGACATTCATTGTCTCTTATATTTAATAGCATATATCTAGAAAATTACTTGCTGCCTCGATATACTAAATATATATATATATATGTATATATTATTAACTATTTCTTTTAAATATGTAAAAGAAATAATTAATAATACATATATCTAAACTTATTTATAATGGAACCTTGTCTATGTGTGTGTCTGTGTATGTGTGTCCGTTACCTATAGACTCCAAAACGGCTGAACCAATTTTCTCGAAAATTTACACAGTTGTACTATAAACATCTGCGAGTGTTCTTAACTATGTTTTGTGTCGAGGTACCCCCGATAAATATCGAAAATCGATAATCGAATAAATCGGGTTATAGAACGAGTTGTCCGATTTTAATCAAATTTGATACACTCATAGGCAAAGACACAAGAAACGATATTCAGAAGTTTCAAGTTTGCAGTTCTTGCAATAGTGCAGAAAATCGATAATATGTATATATATAAAAGGCAAGATGTTTGTGTGTGTGTGTGCGTGTGCGTGTGTGTGTGTGTGTGTGTGTGTGTGTGTGTTTATCTGCCTCTATATCTGTATGTTTTTCAGGCCTTTATTATAGATTTTACTTCCAGGTTTGGCTCTGTGGAGGTATAATTGTAGTTCTTAGTCTCAGCCATGATACCATGGATTTGTTTTAATTGTTTCATTACACCCGATCAACGCCGAGCTATAATGCAAGTATATATATATATGTATATATATATATATATATAGATAGATAGATAGATAGATAGATAGATAGATAGATAGAAATAGATAGATAGATAGATAGATAGATAGATAGATAGATAGATAGACAGATAGATAGATAGATAGATGTCTAAATATTTATGGGATCTGAGACAATGTCTCGGATGTGCAAATAGAATCTGAAAGGAAGTCTGGACGAAATCTGATCGAAATGAAGGAACCATTGCAAAACTTTGTCGATTAAAAGATGATTCTGTAAAAAGGCTACAAGTAATCGATTAAACAAAATATCAACAAAGAAAAAATTGCAGAAATACGGAGGATAAAAAAGAGACAGAAAAAATATAAACGAGAGTTTAAAAGAAAGAAAGTGTGAAACCCAGAAAGAAAGAAACCAATAATTAAAAAAACAAAAACAAATAAAATCGAAATGACTAAAAAGAAAAATGACAGTTGGAATGCATAAAAAACAGAATGAAATTTACGCTAGAAAATAAGCAAAATAAGAAAGAAAAAAAAACGAATAAAAACGGGAAAATAATAGGAATAACAACAAAGAAAGAATGCTAAAGAGAAGGAAGTGATTGCAAAATAATATTGAATGAAAGAGTTGAGTAAAAGAAAATACTCAAAATGTACTAATATAAATAAAAAATACCGTAAGCTATAAAAATAAATAAAATAAAAGTTTCGTGAAAAACGAGACTTGAAGAGGAACGAGATTTGGGAATGTCGAAAAAGAAAAAAGCACATAAAACAAGCGAAAGATACGCACAAATAATGGATGAATAAACAATAAGATAGATATATATATATGCAAAGACTGAAACAAAACTAGAAACAGACTCTAAGAATGGACCAACGATTTTCTTTGAGGCAACCGGAAAACGCCCCTTTGGTCAGGTGCAGTTTACAAAAGAGTTATTTTAAAAAAATAGAATAAATCGACCCAGAACACGACAGCGTGAGCAGCAAAAGAAACACAACATAGCTTCTAGAATCAAAAGGTTGACGTACGCATAGAGACGAAAATGTTGGTGTTTTTCCCCCTTTTTTATTCTTTTACTGGTAGCGAGAAATAGATGTGTTTGGGAAAAGCAGAAAGGATCGTTGTAAGCTGGAATATTATTCCGATTGTCTCATTAACAAATCCAGGATTATCCAAGAAATGTCGAAACGAATTTTTAGGTTTGATTCAGGTATTTACTTTATAATTGTGTCAACGTGGTTGGAATCGATATAAACTATAGTGATATCATCTTCTTTGAGATAATGTTGGTAGTCACTATCATCAAGATGAAGACTGATGTCGAAATAATTAACTATTTTTAACTTAGGAAAAACTTTAATTTTAATGACTAGAAATTAATGGATCCTTATAATTTTCTCATTGATTCTATTAGTTAAGGGTCCATTGCTATTAGGAATGAATATAAGACCATCATCACGGTATAGTCAAATTTGTTTAAACTTTACAATTCTACATGACGTATTGTGTATATAAATATCAACTAGATCAGCGATCTGGGCTAAATCATATCCCCCCACCCCATAAAGTTATGAAACTATCGTAGGAATGTTTGGTCCAAGTAAAACGATCAAAAGCTAAAACCGATTTTCTAGCATCTAAAGAAATGCCCTATAGAAATTGAGGAAAGAAGATTTAGCTTTTTTATTAATCTTAGTGAACCAATTAATGGTCTCGAAAGAGTTCTTCAAGAGACTGGGGTGGAAAGCAGATCATGGTTCCTCAGTTATTCTTTCTAATCCTAAATCTCTTTTTGTGAGATTAATCAACGTAGTTTGTAATTTATTGTGGAAATTAGGTTTTCGTTCCTTGAATAAAATGGAAGCGTTCTTGGTAGAGATGTTTTCTATCTTATAGGCAATATTTATGTCACAAGCTAAAATGGCCGTATTCCTGTCTATTATGGATAAAGTGTAGTTAGATTTATTTGATTTGAAATTACTGGTTATTTGTCAGACTTAATCCAAAGATCCTTAGAATGTCTTATTGTGTTAATGTGATTTTTTAATAATTTTTGAAAAACTTGCGCAACTAAGTTATATATATAGTCATCTCCAGACAGATCTGTTTCGCTGTATCACAGCTCATCAGTACGCTAAGACAGCCGATTGCTTTTTACACAGGATTGAAACCCGAAGGAATTGGCGTCGGTCGGCGATTCTACCCCCGAGCTATGGGCGCTCGGTAGACTTTTAGCCTGTCATATATCATGTATACACCCACCAATAGCTGAGAGTGTTCTAATTCATTATATATATATATATATATATATATATATATATATATATATATATATATATATATATATAACCAAGTATATTATTATTATTATTATTATTATTATATATATATATATATATATATATATAATCCGCAAGGATGATCAGATAGGTAAATCCCAAAAACCCGATCCTAACTAATATTAATTTCATTAATATTAAAATTGACGAGGTGGAGGGCTCGATGCAAATATTCTATTCTATTTACAGAGCCAAATATCAAAAAATAAAACAAAAATGTCGATATTTAAATCCGTTGAATAGCCATTTCTAATATGAGACATAGGTATCTGTCTGCTTTCTCCTTTTTACTTCCTTAAATTCAAAAATTGTTAATCCAACCCCATTTTATTTTCCTGTGTATGGGTGATGTTTTCGATCTTCTACCGGTATAAAATCACATTTGAATTTGAGTAAATAAAATTTTCGTTTCACCATTGCTGAAGACGCGAGAATTTCCTCGTAAAAATAGCTATTCAACGGATTTAAATATCGCAATTTTTGTTTTATTTTATATATATAGATATATACATACATACATACATAAATAAATATTGGGCGTCTATAATGATAATATACACGCTAAAATGTCTGCCTTCTTCTACCGAGCGCTCATAGCCCAGAGGTAGAATCGCTGACTGACGCCAATTTGGTCGGGTATCAATCCTGGGTTAAAAGCAATCGGAGTTTAACCGTACTGATGAGCTGTGATACAATGAAACAGATCAGTCTGTGGATGACTATATATTCTATAAATTTTAATGTAATGTTTCATCGACGACGTCTATTGGGTTCATCGTCTTCAGGTTGGAGACAAACTATGTGTAAAGAAAATACGTTGAGGATTTTGAGGATCAAAGTGGACATTTTTGTTTTCTCTTCGCTACGCTCTATATAAGCATTGCAGAGATATACTGTTTAAAATCATTTGAAATGCATTGGTATTTCACCGTAATACATTCAAAATTAATTAATTTGCTTATTTTAAAACTATGTCTTTCTGTATATTATAACGAATTTCATTTAATCTCATAAAACCTAATAGCAAAAAACATAAATACAAAATTTCAGTGTCCCTGTGCACACATATAGTGACGTAAACAGAACCAACAAGGTCTGTCTGTTTAATGTTTTATTATATTTTTCAATTATTCAAATTAATGAATATCAAGATACAGAAAGAACAAGTTGATACTTTCACACAGACAGGCCATCTCTTTTTGACAATGACATGAAAGGAGAAAGTAACTGAAAATAAAAATTAAAAAGCATTTCGTGCCGTTTACACACAATTTCGAACATCACGTAAGAAATCAACGATAAAAAACAATGACCGTCTCAATTTTAATTAAAGAAATATATATATATATATATATATATATATATATATATATATATATATATATAAATTAAGATAAAACTTCGCGGGGAAATAGCCATTTTCAACATATCGTTTTAAGACATGCTTTCTTCAAACACTTATAAACAGAAAACGAGAAAGAATTATAAGCCTAGAAATTTCCTTTAGTAAAAGAAAGTGTTGGAGGGTATTAGTTTTATCAGGGTTAATCTAGGGGAAATTTAGTAGTAATTTACTTTTTGTTAGTGGAAGGTATGTGGCTTGACCCTTGAGTTAGTAGTGGTAGCTGGTAGTGAAGTAACAGCTTGGCCAAATTTTAAAAAAACATTATTGTGACTAATTGGAAGAATGGGATAATTATTGTAATTTATACTTATTTCTCTGGCGACACATACTTATGATCTCCCTTCTTTTATTTAGGAGTAATTTTTTATTTAGTCTTTGAAGTATTCTTACATATATATATTTGATGTAGATTAGGAGTGTAGAAATGTTCCATAAATTCCGATTTTCCAAACGCTTTCAGCCACTTCACTTGCCATTTTTAAGGATGTTATTTTTTGATATTGTTAAATGTTGTTCTTACGCGATGCTCAACTGCACGCGTCACGTGCTAGCTTTAAAGAAAGTGTTTGTTTTTGTTCTGTGGTATCTGCTGGTGGTTAATTGCTTTTTATTGCTCTGCACAGCTAAGTGACACACTTCTCCACCTTTATTTTATATATATATATATATATATATATATAATCATTTCACCCCAAGCAAGGGGGCTACATAAGTGTAAAAGATTAGATAGAAAGAGAGTAAGGAGAAAGAG
>JBBBDQ010000648.1:997500-1017500 GCA_037127315.1 Ascarosepion bandense | reverse complement strand
TTCGTTTTTACTTTTTGGTAAGTTTCTAAAAATATGTGAGCGTCTTTAATCTGGGTGACAGAAACATTTTGACTCTACTTTGAGAGCGTTAATTAAAGGAATGTTTACACTGACCTTGACGATAAAAGCCAAGAGTTCAATAATTTCATTGTAAGCCATTCTAAGTAACTTGCGACTCTCCAATGGCATACTTTTGGGTATTAAAAGGAAACAGATTTCCTTTTTCTATATTTGAGAGATTTTTAATCTACCGCGGGAGAGTAAAGCTATAAACTTTAATCCCCCAATTAAGTTTTTAATCGACTGAGTCGATCGGGCGAGTGAAATCTCAAAGGCTATATATATATATATATATATATATATATATGAAAGTTTTGTAATTTTCTGTATATAAGGTGTAAGTTTAGGTCTTGAAGGCTATCACAATGCGTTTAGTGACATAAAAGAATTTTAAAAAGTTGTTGGGTATTACCTATTCATGAATATTTTGAGATCAAAATCTCATCTTAAAAATGGTAGGAGATCTTGATTTCACGTTCGTCCGTGAACCGTGTCTTTCAACGAATAGTCATCTTTTGCTGCTACTGCTGTCGTTAACGATAGTGAGTGAGTATGTGTGTGTATGTGTGTGCGCCTGTAAGTATGTTAGAACATGTATGTGTGTGTATTTATAGTATAGATATATGTGATTGATAGTTGGCGCAGTTTTACGATCTGATGATATCTTTTTGCTTTAAGTTATGGTTTATATAAGTATGTGTTGACCTGCCCGATAGTATAATCTTTGCCAGCGTGTTAGTAGGCGTCGTTTTATAACTTGGTATATTCCCAAACAAAAAAATGAATTACTGAATGAAAGAAGAGAAATTATAACTTAGTGTAACCATATCATAAAAGACCTATTAAGGTCATACAACTATGTATGAAAACGTGATAATTTTTCCTAATTTTGAAAATTGCGCGTTCAAAATATTCCCGTTACGTGAGCGTTCTAACAAAAACGGTAAAATTAGTTATTGCAAACCGCCTGGTGACACCACATGGTAGAAACCTATGTCGCGTAATAACTCATGTACAAATAAAGAATATATATATATCTATATATCTATCTATCTATCTATCTATATATATATATAAACTTATTTATAAATGGACCTTTGTCTGTGGGTGTGGGTGTGTGGGTGTGTCTGTGTGTGTGTCCGTCACCTATAGACTCTGAAATGGCTGAACCGATTTTATTGAAAATTTGCACAGTTGTACTATAAGCGTCTGCGAGTATTCTTAAGCTAGGTTTTGTGTCGAGGTACTCCTGATAAATATCGAAAATCGACAATTGAAAAAATCGGGTTATAGGCGGAGTGGTCCGATTTTAATCAAATTTGATACACTCATAGACAAAGACATAAGAAATGTTATTCAGAAGTTTCAAGGTTGCAGTTCTTACTATAGTGCAGAAAGTTGATAATGTATATATATATAAAAGGCAAGATGTTTGTGTATGTGTGTATGTTTGTATATCTGTCTCTATGCCCTTTATACAAATCCACAATTTTATCTGATTCTCACCAAACTTCAAAATTTGAGTTGCATCAGTTCATTTTTCTTTCGGTCTACGGTTTCGCTTTAACTGGAAACAACTATTGCGTTTTAGTTTTTCGTGCCAACGTCCAATGAGTCTGAGCTCCAGGACCATGGATTAGGTTTGAATTTTTCATTATACCAGTGCAACGCCGGGCTATACTACTAGTGTATATATATATATATATATATATATATATATATATATATATATATACTACCGCAGAGAGAAACGGAAAACTACTCCCGAAAAATCTCGAGCCTGCTCAGCCGATTCGCGTACAATATATAGTACTTAACTGACAGAAAAGTTTTGTAACTTTGATATTAGCTTCATTATCCTGTCGTCAGATGGCATCAGCAATCGACTTGTCATAATTATAAGAATAAGATATATTTAGACATCAGTTATCGATCCAAAGAAGTTGGTTGAAAATTTACCGACAAGGTCTGTTAGTTTGTAGTTTAATTTTTTGTTATATTTTTTCCAAATTGTTGGAAGTTAGTCGAAGTTGTGGAAAATTTTCCAGTGTTTATATTTTTCTTTTGATTTTTCTTTTCTTTGTATTCAATGTGAAGCTTGAAATCTGAAATTTTCTAGATGTAATTGTCAGTTGTGCTTGCTAACAATGTCATTTTAAACTGGGTTTACATTTTAAACCCCGGCACAGGCCTTCATTTTTAGGATTATATTTTTATGGTTTTGGTCATTGATTTTAAGATTATGAATCCTGTAATCTGTTACGGTCGTAGTGGCACCTCAGCCATTGAAACCACAATAGCCTAACTGATGCAAAAACTCTCTTGGCTGTTTTGATTTCCGAGTTTTCATTCTCATAGACTAGTAGCCAACCAAGGCTACGGGACTCAGACATTCTCTTTACCCATGAGTTGAGGTAGATTCCTTCATTTCCTAAAAGTAACTATACGTAAAGAGATAAACTGGGATTCGAAATTGGATCTCCGATTCCTCACTTTAAATCGTTGTTAATTACTTCTTCGTACCAAAGAAATATATCGTCTCATATCAAGCAATACCTGCAAATGAAATATTAACAATGAATTAGGAATATGTGCTGGGCGAATTCAACTCTCTCAGCCAGAATAGCATTTAGGCAAAAAGAAGAACAAATCAACAGTAGTAGATGCTAGCCAGCGGCAGGTGTTACATCAGAGTCTTCCAAAACTTCGCTGGATGGCTTAAAGAGAGTTAATGTGTCCAGCAATTCCAACTTGGTTTACGCACACCTGGACACCAACCTATGTATTCCTACAATTCCACGATTGTGCCATCTGACAGGTAATACCATGTATATAGTATATAGTATAAGGTAGGTACGACTGGAATAAAATTCCGTATCTAAAAAAACACTATGCTTCAAAACGTGTTTAGAAAAGGAAACTCAGTATATATTGGAAAGGTTCTAAATGCAGAATATATTTCGGTAGTCGAGTAAAAACACAACCATCTCTTCAGACCAGAAAAATCAAATAGTTAAATTTAATTAAGAATATTGAAAAAATATATATATATCTTAGCACAGAGAAGATATATTACTCAGGTTATATGAAGGGCTGACAAACATACAGTTCCGCATAAAAACAGCGATCGTACAGAAATATAAGAATAATCTTATATATATATATATATATATATATATATATATATATATATATCCGAATGAAAGAAAATGTACTATTTTTAGTGGATATATAGAAAAAATTCTGTTCTAAAATATAATTTAATATATATATATATATATATATATATATATATATATATATATATATATATCCGAATGAATGCAAATGTATTATTTTAGTGGATATATAGAAAAAATTCTGAAATATAATTTATAAAATATATATATATATGTGTGTGTGTGTGTGTGTGTGTATATATATATATAAGATTAATCTTATATATATATATGTAAGATTAATCATATATATAGAGAGAGTGAGAGAGATAGAGAGAAAGAGAGAGAGAAAAGAAAAAGTGTGAGAAGCCGTGAAAGTTTTGTTTCATGTGTAGATTTATTGTTGCTATTATTATAATTATTGTTTGCTTTTCGTATGATATATTAATTGTCCATAATGTTATTTGTGTCGCTACGCGTGTTTCGAGTCTGTTTAATTCTTTAATATGTGGTTCTATTTTGAATATGTATTTGAACTCCGATCTACTTTTTCTTGTCGGCTTTTAAATAAAGACGCTTCAAGCATGCGTCTAATGTCGTCGGTGTTATATAATTCTCGGTTGAAATTAAATTTATATATTTGTAATATGTAACCATAAAAGTTCATAAAATTAAAAGAAAATTATTTAATATATGAATAATAATTTATTTGAAATTTCAGAAATAAATTTTCACATAATCGCTGGAATTATTTTTAAGCGAAGGAATAAGATATTGATATCAAAATAAATACAAGGCCTGTTAATGTTAACGATAATATATTGTGGACTGGAAACAGACTATAGTAATATTTTTTTAATCATTTCACCCCGAGCAAGGCGGAAACGCCACTGATTTGAAGGGGGCTACATAAATGTAAAAAGATTAATTAAAAAAAAGTGAGGAGTACAACCTAGTTAGAAAGGAACAATAGAAAGTTGAGAAAGCAGGTTCGATGACAGATACATAGGTGAGCTAGAGTTCAGTGGTTAGTAGATGAGTATTGACTTTGGATTTAAATTTCTGGATGTTGTAGCCGTCAGGAAAGCAAGAATACGGGAGCGAGTTTCTCAGGCGGGAAGTGCGAGAGAAGAAGCTGCAGGAGTAGAATTACAGTTAAATGATTCCTACAGAAAATGGATAGAAACACTATCTTAAATCTTCTTACGTATGATCATAATTCTAAAATGAATATAAATTCTGAAATCACTTTTGGTATATGTGGGAGTACGGGCGAGTTATTAAAGGAGAATATAAAGTTATAAAATCAGAATTCTATCAGAGCTGATGTATTCGCTTAGTAATTTACAAATTTTATAATAGAAAAAAGGGACATGAGACATCACGAATTCTTTTCAAGAGTTTTGCCAATGGCTATATTCATCTTCTGAATTGGAGTTATTTTTCTCTTCGACTTTATTAATGTCTCATTTGTGTTGTCCATTCAAAGAAGGTTGCTGACTTTGAAATCCAAGTAATTGTCACGAGCGGTAGCTAAAATAAATTTTTAAGAATTTTAGTAGCTTTATTGCCTTGCTTGCAGTAAAATACTAAGTCGATCATTCGCCAATGTATTGAATATCTGGTCTGGTACTTGTCATATCTGGTCTGGTACTTCAGCTACGTATTTCAACATTTTTGGTAAATGCAAATAAGCACCTGCAATGTTATTAGTGCTGGCATGTCAGATGCAACAGTGATTGCTTAGCCGCTTGAGTCAAGCATTTCCTCGACTACATACAAACATATATTAAAGGATCAACTATATATATAAAACTGTTGTCCAACATTCACTGCCATATTGAAGAACTGACATCACATAGCAATCCAGTACTCTTTTCTTTGTTTCTAGTGAAATTTTCCTGTCTCTGAATACTCTACTCAGTTTCTGGTATGCGCCCATCGCCATCCCAATTCGCCTTCGGATTTCTGTGTCGCACCTTCCGTCTTCTGATGGATATATCTTGGCTTAAATTGCTGCTATGCAACGCGGACATTTATCCTTGGCCGCTTGTATACTCTCTTCACCCGGGAACATGATTCAAGACGGTTGGGGTTGGTTAAAGAGATTCTAGGAGTGAAATAATAATAATAATAAAAACATTTTGCTGCAGTGGATATCGGCTCGGAACCAGAAATCAGATAGCTGAGTAGGTATCTGTTGCATTCACTTACGCGCCAGCAGCCTTGGGAAAGTATTAATACGTCTCTTTCCTCCAGCTATGGGTTAAATAGCAGGGCAGATTGGGTTTCATAACCTTGGTTGGCAAACAATCAACAGCAGAAAATAATGGCAACCTACTACGGGAAAACATTCTGCTCAGTCAGTCATATCTTTTTCGAGACATGATCGCCCAAGAATGTATTACGTATGGCACTTAACTAACTGACTGAATACAATTGTTGGAAACATAAGTAAAGCTTCTACTGGTCATAAAGTGAAGTGATCTGTTTTCTATTGTTATTAAGTAATAAACTGATCCCCTACTATTTACTACTTATTTAAATATATATATATATATATATATATATATATATATATATATATATATATATATATAATAAGTTACTTCTCCCTCCAGCTATAGGCTGAATAGCAGGGTAGTTTGCCTTCTATAACTTTGGTTGGCAATTACTGCAGAATGTAATGGCAACAACTTACTGCGGTAAATCTTATGACCAGTCACTAATGTCTCTTTCGAGGCATGATCGCCAAAGAGTATATCGCGTATGGCACTTGACTGACTGACATTCAAAAATAGACAAAGAGAGATAGTTTGAAATACTTCTTGGGTCGTTGAAAGACAGTTCGTTGAAACGCCGCGTACCTGATTAAAAGACGATAAAATAATTGGCGAAGAATTTCACCACTAGTCGTTATTCGCGAGGAGTTCAGACACTTTTCTCTTATTTAATAAGTTTTACTTCTCATTTTAAATCAAAAAGAATTTCGCACAGGCCTGCTGTTTTTTGTTTCTTCTTGACTGAACGCCTAATTTCTATGAAGAAAAGCTTTTCATTGTTAAGTCTCTGTGAAGACAAGGTTTAAATTCGCCCAAAGAAAATGTCACGTAGGCACACGAAATCCTGTCCGTTTTTTCTTTTTCTTTTTTGTTAGTCATGTAGTTATCTCCCTTTAAATTAACTCTCTAAGTTATTTGTTCACCACAACTTCACAAATCACTGGAACTAACCAATGTCTATATCTACTGGGCCATGGAATGAGAGTGATAGACCTCAGTGATCGTAATAAAGGGTTCGGTTCGAAATTCCTCGCACCTGAAGAAGGCCGAAACCTACAATCCCCGAAACGTCGTAAAGATTATAACAATAGTCCAAACAATACAAATAGTGTAAACACGACCTTATCTAAGAAATCTAGACAAAGATCTTATTATTTTTCACTCACACTAACGTCACATGCGCATTACTCTTATTTGAACACATGTAATGTCTAAATATAACATTGACGGCTTCCAGGCACAAACCATGTTTACATATATTCCTAAATATGAAATTGAAAATTCAGGAATATATAGGTGTTGGAATGCTTTCTAAGCAACCGTATGTCATTGAAGAATTACTTGTGGCATAGAAACCTTATTCACAGAAACAACGAAATATGTTCTTTAATCAAAATAGAAGCCTTAGCAATATTGACAAGGAAATATCGCATCTGATGCAGTTTTAATCTTATTAATATTCTAGTTGCTTCAGAAAGTAAAATAATTATTTAAATGCAATAAATTTACGTGGATCATCTAAATGTTTGCGCTTGATATTTAGAACGGTGATGATTGTCGCCCTCCACAACATCCTATCTTTGGAAGTGTAAACAGTATATGTTTGCTTATTACTATTTCTTTTCTAACATCCTTAGCTTATTTGCTGTTTCTTTCGGTCCTTCTTGCCATTAATATATCCTAATTGAGTCATTTTTGCGGCTTAGAAGACGCACCCTAATATTAGAAAGATATTTCTAGGGAAAAGATATATATTTTCATACAACAACACATTCTCTATGTGTCCCTCACATACTAACATTACGTATTGTTTAGATTAATCAGTCAGTTAAGTGCCATACGTGATACATGCTTGGGCAATCATGTCTTGAAAAAGCCATGACTGACTGGGCAGAAGATTATACCGCAGTAGGTTGCCATTGCTTTCTGCAGTAGACTGGTTGCCAGCCAAGGCTACAGAACCCAATCTGTCCTATTATTTGACTCATAGCTAGAGGGGGAAGAGATGTATTATATTATTAAGTACTAATTATTGAGGGATCAGTTTATTACTTCATAACAATATAAAACTGATACCCCACTTTATGTCGTAGAAGCCTTAATCATGTTTTCAACTATTATATTCAGTCAGTCAGTTAAGTGCCATATGTGATACACGCTTGGGCAATCATGTCGCGAGAGAGACATAACTAACTAGGCAGAAGATTATCCCGCAGTAGGTTGCCATTACTTTCTGTGGTAGACTAGTTCCCAGCCAAAGCTATAGAACCCAAACTGTCCTATTATTTAACCCATAACCGAAGGGAAGAGACTGATTAATACCTTTCCCAAGGGTATTTGCGCGTAAGTAGAATCGAAAATAGTGTTATATAGGCTTGATTTGACTTCATTGTTCATTCGTGATGGAGAGGTCTAAGGCAAACCAGATCAGTTGGTGGCTTCTCCTATGTGGATAGGGGTAGCAGGTTCGAATCCTGCCGAATGTCACATATTTTCGAAACAAAAATTTATCGTCAATAATCAGACCGATAAAAACAAATATATTGTTTGATTAAAAACAGATTATCTTCTAGAATACGATTATCGATTAAAAATAATGCTCAAACAAATAATTTAAATATGTCGGTTGTTAAACCATTTCGTTAATCTTCGGGATTTTCCGTAACATTGTCTTTTACATTTGTTGACGTTACGATACATTTCAGAGCAGAGATGGTTATTTGCGTAGAATCGAAAATAGTGTTATATAGGCTTGATTTGACTTCGTTTATGCTGTTGGTCATTCGTGGTGGAGAGGTCTAAGACAAGTCAGATCAATTGGTGGCTTCCGCTATGTTGATAGGGGTCACAGGTTCAAATCCTGCCGAATGACACATTTTCGTAACAAAAATTTATGGTAAATTATCAAGCCGGTTGAAACCTATATACTGTTTGATTAAAAACAGATTATCTACTCAAATACGGGTATCGATCCAAAATAATGTTCAAACAAATAATTTCAACATCTTTCAATGTAAGAGCGGTTTTATTTTCATGAAATAGATTTTTAAAAAAATTTAAAATATGCTTGTAAAATATAAAACAGTCTAAGAACTTCTATTTATCTTCAAATCCCCAAAGCTCATCACTGCTGGATTCATGTAAAAGCTCTAAACTATCATTTGCAGAGTCATCACTGATGTCAGTCATGTACAACAAATGATCGTGACTTTCATCCATGTCATGATGGTAACCATGGTGATAACTGACACATTTATCTTGGGTGATGTACACGTACTTTTTCAGGGCACTTTTTAGAGAAAAAAATTGCGTTTTGTGAGCCGGAAAATACGATATTTAAGGTTGAGAAGCCTAATTTAAATCAATAAGTAGAAAGTAGCCATAAACCTAATATGGCCTTTTTTGCTAATATAGGATAAAACAAAGCGTAACATTTATTCATTTACTAGCGGAACCCGTGGAATTTCCACGGAAGGGTAATTATGATTTCCTGGAAAATTTTTAATTTGTCATACTACAAATGATAGTAACGTCTTCAAACATAAAGGTATTGGATAATAAAATAACGAAAATACAGAGTGTAATTTTATTAAAATATCTATAAAAATGTCCATAGAAGCTACTTTAATGTAATCTTATATTATATTAAGCAGCGTATGCACAGACAATAACCAAAATACTGTACGCTATTTTGTGAGAGATTTTGAAAGAGAAAATGTTTTTTTATTACTGAAAAATCATGGTCCCTGTGTCCATTGTAAACAGAAAAGACCAACTGAGTAATAGCCAAGGGTGTAGAGTACAGTAATTTCGTTATTAGGTCGCGGGATACGACAACAAACCTACCTATTTTTACTATATTGTGCAGTACATACACATATACACAAACAATTACTGCTATAACCACCAGCTTAGGCTGATACTGCTACGGTAATGCTATAGGCTCTCTCCTACTACTCCGTCACTCTTTACTACCCTTCCGTTTGGCAAAGGTGAGAGAATGGTTGAAGAGAGTAGCGTTTATAGATTATAAAAAGATAGAGGGGAAGGAAAAGCTCTTGTAGAGAGTAAGTGTGTTATCTTTCATCAGTGGCGTAACGGACGGAGGAACTAAGTAACTAAGTAACTAAGGAAGGAACAAGCAGAATTATTATATGATTCAAATACTAGCACTGTAACACGCATACACACGCACATACACAGGGTTCTTGACAAAATCCAATGGAGAATCTGTAATATGATCGATCCCAAAATGGCAGCTCGGATACAGTTACATTCTTTCCCGTCGTAATTTGGCTTCCTTGTGTCTCTCATACAAAAACTTTCACGGCTTCTGCTCTGTTGAACTTAGCTTACTGGTGCCCCCTATGTATGAATTTACTTGAGCTACTCGACTAGCAACTAGGTCCCACCCTATTACAGTGAAACCAATAAAATGTAACTGCAACTTTTACTCCATTAGTTTCGTTTTTCTCACTTCCCGCCTGTAGAATTCCCTTTCATATACTTGCTTCCACGACAGCTACAATCTCGAAAGAATTTAAATGTAAGGTCAATAGTCATCTCCTATCTCACTGACTTGGATCCTCTCTCTCTGATATATCATGCATACATACGCCAGTAGTTAGAAGTGTATAATTCATTACTGAATGAACGATGCGTAGATGCTAGAGTAGCAATTGCTTTTACCATTCTTCCAGAGTGTTCAATCAGGGTGTGAGAGCGTAACTAGTCATCTGTAGACAGATTTGTTTCGCAGTATCACAGCGATATCAGTACGGTTAGACATCCGACTGAAACCCGAGCGAATTGACGATGTGCGTTTGGTAGAAGGAGGCAGACTTTTAGCGTGTGATATATCATGTATACATACGCCAGTAGTTAGAGTGTTCTAATTCATTACTGAATAAATGATGTGTAGATGCTAGAGTAGCTACTGTTTTTTCAAAGACTACCACTTTTCCAGAGTGCTCAATCAGGATGTGAGAAGCATATATATATATATTCTTTAATACTTACATTTTGGTCATAATGGCCAAAATAAAATATATTTGGGTTCAACCTAAGACACCTTTAAGAGCAGGTGGTTTAATCACAGGTCTACATTAAAAACAGAGAAATTAAAAAACTGTACAAAATTGGTTAGCCACGAGTGGAAATTAAAATCGAAATATAGAAAAGACCCAGGCATAACGTGGAGCATTGTAAAAACACCCAAGCCCTACAACGGTGGCAAAATATGTAGACTGTGCCAAGAAGAAAAGTTAGATATTATGCTATTCCCAAACAAAAACGAACTGTTGAATGAAAGAACGGAAATTATGACTATGTGTATCCATACTAAGAAATACCATGGATGAAAACGCCATCATACGTTTTAATTTTAAAAATTGCGCTTTCAAAAATTCCCTGCCACCTGAGAGTTAAAAAAAAGCACCGTTAGGTTAGCGTTCTTAAAAAGAAAAACGGTAAACGGTAAAATCAGTTATTAAAAATCGCCCGAAGACACCACTCATGGTAGAAACCTAGGTAGCGTAATAACTCGTTTACAAATGGAATATATATATATATATTGTGACAGTATTTTGCGGCACACCGCTCTAAATGGATAGCGAAACAAGAACAATTACCTTCAGTAATTTAATAAAGTTTTCAGAAGTTTATCAGGGTCGAAATATATCTAAAAGTTGTGGTAATCCCAGTAATGATTAAAATGTTATTCCGACGGCAGATACTTTAAGTAATGACAATCACATCTCATACTTTCTTACAGAAATCAACATAAGCCGAATTTCACATTTTCTCATGCCAGACTTAACGCATGCATGTCTTCGTTTTCAGTAGCTATTAAACGCAACTACCTGAATAGAAAAGTCCTCACTACACTACTCCCTTCAAGCTACAAATAAACAGCTTCGACAAAAAATTGTCCCACAATTACGAATCAGAAAATTAGATGGTGCGGTGGAGGGTGCGCACACAAGCAAAAGGTTGAACGGGGATCTTCATTAAAAGCGCGTGCAGCCGAGACGTTTATAAGATGGAGGCATGAAAAGACAAGCATCGCCACCACCTCCGCGCTTATTGCCACCCGCCGCCTCTGTTTCGTCTCTTTTGCGCAAACTCCAATTTGCTGTCAAAAGGAGTTGGGTGAGGGTGGTAAGCTCTCGAATCTTTGTGTCATGTAGTTTTCTCATCGACTCTATACCCTGTAATTGGCTGCATTCTTCGTTTTCTTTATCTTCAATTTCTTCATTTTCTTCTTTTTCATTTCCATATTTCTTTTTCTTTCTTTCTTTGCTTCTTTATTTTTATTTTTTATTATTTATATTCTGCTTATTCTTTATGATTTACTTTTTGATTTTTTTCTTCATTTATTTTTTCTTTCTTTTTTATGCTTCATGATCTCCCTAAAGCGCCCTTTTCATTCTTCTTTCTTTATTTATTTCTTTCTTTCTTTCTACACTCCTCTAGCTCCCTCAAACACTCTTCCTTTTATTCTTTATTTTCTTTTTGATTTTTCTTTTTCAAATTTCTTTACTTCTTTCATTCTTTCTTTTTCACCTTGCTCTATCCTCATTAATTGTCCTTCTTTTTTCTTAATTTTTTTTAGTTTTCTCTTTTACATTTCTTTTTTCTTTGTTTGTTTCTTTTTTCTTTCTTTTTTCTTTGTTTATTTCTTTGTTTCTCTGTTCTTCTTCATTTTCTTCACTTCTTTATTCTTTCTTTTTTACCTTTCTTTATCACCATTAAGTGTCCATCTTTTTTCCTTATATACTTTTTGAGTTTTCTCTTTCTCTTTTCTTTCTTTCTTTTTCTCTTTCTAACACTCCTCTGCCTCCCTAAAGCGTTTTTCTCTTTTTTCTTTTTCAGTCCTTTCCCTCTTCTTCTACCTCACCTTGCACCTAATGTTTTCATTCACATATTTTTTCTTTCTTTTTTATTTTGCCTCTGATTTTGTTTGCATTCATTTTTTTCACTCTTTTTTCACATTTATCTATTTCTCTTTCATTTCTCTTTTTTCTTTTTCCCTCGTTCTGTTTTTCTTTCCTCCCATTTCTTTTCGTCCTCATTTCTTCTTAGTTTTATAATCCCCATTTCTCTGTCTCGTTCTTTCCACACTTTTCTTTCGGTCCTTTCTTTCTTAGCGGCATTTTCTCCTTATTCATGTTTTGCATTATTCTTCCTTTTCTTCTTTATTTTCTTCTTCTTCTCCTCCTTCTACTTCTTCTTCTTCTTCTTCTTCTTCTTCTTCTTATTATTATTATTATTATTATTGCATTTATCTTTTTTTCTTCACAATCTTCTTTCTCTTCTTCTTTATCATCATCATCTCCTCATTTTTATTCTTCCTAATATTGACCTTATTCATATTATTATTATTTTCTCCTTCTTTATTTTCATCATACTTTTCTTTTTTGTTTCTTCTTCGTGATGATCGTCATCTTTTCTTCTTCTTCTTCTTCTTCTTCTTCTTCTTCTTCTTCTTCTTCGCCTTATTATTATTACTACTATTATTATTTCCTTCTTTCTCTTCTTATTTTCTCTTTCTTCTTCATTTTATTTTTCATATAATTATTTTCTTAATATTATTTTCTTTATTTTATTCTTATTCTTCATCTTATTATTATTATTTTCTTTTTTCTTCTTCTTCACCACCTTTTCATCATCATCATCATCAACATCATCTTCTCATTCTTATTTTTATTTTTCTTGTTCTTCTTTTTCTTCCTCATTTTCTTCTTTTCTTCTTAATCTTAACTTATTATTTTCTTCTTATTATTATGATGATTATTATTATTATTATTCTCCTTTTTTTCTTTTTCTTCTTCTCTTTCTTCTTTTTATTTACATCTTATTATTTATCATCTTTTTCTTGTTATTATAATTATTATCTTATTCTTCTGCTTCTGTATCAATAAAACATCGGTCGGAGGCAGTACTGTAACTATCACTTAAACAATCATCGAAGGAAGAAACACGAGTTCGTGGGGGAAAATTGGGATTAGTTGAAGGTAGAATCCTTTGTATTCACTTGATGAATCCTATGGAAATTGCATTAAGTTGAATGGATCACGAGCACCCACTTGTGTTCCCTAAAAAAATGTAAAATAAAATAAACACATCTTATACCTTCCCCTTTTCAACTATGCCGCCTCCATTCATTATCCGATACGAGCCCCGACATTCATAGCAACCCTAAACCTAAGATTACGGATTCCGGAAAGTAAAGATAATGATGGAGTAATTCATTAGCAATAGTGACTGCATAAAACGACAATCGATTATGTTTAAGTAATTCATCTTAGGATGTGCGTTGTGGTGTAATGGATATAGGCTCGAGATGAGAAATCAGGGAGCAGAGTTCGAATTCCAGTTAAGTCTGTTACATCTAACGTGCAAAAACTCTTTGAAAATTTATGAATCTACCTCTTCTTCCGCCAACAGCTATGGGTTGGATAGCCGGCAGAGTGGTTTCTATTGAAGTGGTTCACAGAAAGAATTGACAATCTACTGCAGGAAAATATTCAAAGGTTCTTTAACAACATACCTTGAGCCAGTCTGGAAATATAGGCTCATAAAATTAACATGAGAATAATATCTCATGTTAAACCGCAGTCTGCAACAGTGCGTAGTAAAATTCTTTAAAGATAAGGAAAAATACGATAAGAAAAGTTCGTATAAATGGGCTTAAAATGACCATAAATATAGTCACAAAGTAACCATATAAATAGGCTTAAAGTGATCCTATAAATGAGATTAATGTGGCCTTATAAATGAGCTTAATGTGGCCTTATAAATGAGCTTAAATTGAGATTAAAATGAGCATATAAATGCGTTCTAACAAAGAAGAAACTACAAGAGATTCTGCAGAAAGCATTGAAGAAAAGCGTGAAGAAAGGACGAACTGCAAAAGAACAGAATACATAGTCGTGAGCAAAAGAATGGGCCTACAATGCAAATTACAAACCAGACGTACCAAAAATTAAACAAGTACAATAATACTCTTGGGAAAGGTAATAATCCGTGTCTTCCTTCCAGTTATGGGTTAAATAATAGGGCAGATTGGGCTTAATAGCTGTGGCTGGCAATCAGTCTACCACAGAAAGCAATGGCGACCTACTGCGGGATAATCTTCTACCCAGTCAGTCGTGTTTCTTTCGAGACATGATCACACAGGCGTGTATCCCGTATGGCACTTAACTGACTGACATTAATTTAAATATCTAGGAAGTGTTTTGAAAGAGAAATTGTAGACGTGTGTAGTACACATAATGAGTAAATAAGGTCTGAAAATGATTCAAGTAGGAATGTAAAAAAAAATCATAATTACTTATACGACCAGCTCGTGTAACTTAGTGGAAGGACAATGTGAAGGAGTTAGAATAGTTAAAGACAAAATATCTAAAAGCTATAGAGGTAGAAACATGCGGAGTGTCATGATCGCTAAGGGACCGAAGGGACAGACAGACAGACAAACACACTAACGTGCGTGTGGGTTAAGAATTAAATATACATATAATATGGATCGATATATATATATATATATATATATATATATATATATATATATATATATATATTCCATTTGTAAACGAGTTATTACGCTACCTAGGATTCTACCATGAGTGGTGTCTTCTGGCGATTTTTAATAGGAATTTTTGTACGCGCATTTTTTAAAATTAAAACGAATGATTGCGTATTCATCCATGGTTGTATGAACCTAAGAGGTATTTTTTTAGTATGGTTACACTTAGCCATAGTTTCCGTTCTTTCATTCAACAGTTCGTTTTTGTTTGGGAATAGCATAATATCTAACTTTTCTTCTTGGCATAGTCTACATATTTTGCCACCGTATTAAGGCTTGGCTGTTTTTACAATACTCCACGTTATGTCTGGGTCTTTTTCATATTTTGATTTTAATTTCAACACGTGGCTAGCCAATTTTGTACAGTTTTTCTAATTTTTCTATTTTGAATGTAGACCTGTAATTACACCACCTAGTCTTAAAGTTGTCTTTGGTTGAACCCAAATATTTTTAATTTTGCCCATTGGGGTCATGTACCTTTGCCTTGTTAATGATTTCTTTTGTGTTGCGAAATCTCTGAAGTGAACATTTACTTTTAGTTCCTGCAGTTGCATTCATTATTAATGGTTTTGTTTTGTACACTGCTATCTAAGTTTCTGGCGTTTTGTTTATTATGAAACTATCTAAATTACTAGTACAACTATAACTTAGTTTGATTGTGTTTCTATTGAAAATTTTGTTTAGTTCTGATTCTTTTGGAAAGAGTTTATCTATCAGTTTAAAAATATTTGTCCTATTTTTGTCTTCACCTCTAAATAAATGGTGGGTTGAACCAGAGAATTTTTCCTTTTCTATTATCGTTTTTGATTTGTCTGTTTGGTTGAGAATTATATTGTAAAATGTTTTTATGGCCAGATTTTCATAGATATTTTTCTTTTCATTAAATATTGATTTGTTTGACGAATTATTTGATTGTCTGTTTTCTATTCCTTTGAAAATACGTTTAATTATAATTTTGGGATGATTAGGTTTTGTATTTATATATGATAACTTAGTGTTTGTTTTTATGTATGACGAGACATTTCTAGTTTGTAAATTAAATTCTACATCTAAAAATTGTACCACTTCTTAATGTATTTCTACTATTATATGATAATCTAGTTCTTTGAATACTTTGAAAAGCTCTTTTATTTTATCATTTTCTCTTTTGTTGTCTGGTGCTATCATTGATCCGTCATCTCTGTATAATCCGTGGTTGACAATATGGATTATTTAGTTAATTTATTTAAAATTATACGCCTATCAATTTATTTAAAACTTATCCCCATCAATTCTGAAATTACTGCTCCATCATCCGATCCTTGTGGTGCATCAAATGTGCCGTTGTTTGATTTCTTGATCCATGCATTACCTTTGTGGAAAAATATTGATTGGCAGCAATGTAGAATTATGTCAATTTGTTCAGATGGTATTTTTATGTACATTTTAGCAAAATTAAATGCTTCCATTAAATCATTTTCAGAAATTGATGGGAAGAAGTTTTTATATCATATTTGATAAACCTGTACTTATATTTGCATTTAATATATATATATATATATATATATATATATATATATATAAACATAGATGCAAATCTCTTTGTTCAGTTTGACAGAGAAAGTCAGGTTTTAATTAGGCAGATATGTAGTGAGAAAGGCACATAAAAACGAATTTAAAAAATATTTACTCATTAACAGACTATTTTATGCATTTCAGTGCAATTTTGAAAAGTGTCGGCACGTTGACGCATTTCTTTTGAAAAAACACGGAAAAGAGTTGGAGATTAAGGGACCGGCAAAAAAAGAAAAAACAAAATGCCATTTGCAAAATAATACACTAATGTGGGAAAAAACTGGGTTAGGTAATAAAATAATAAAATGAAAAACTTACACTCACAAAAACGCACACACGCACAAACACACACACACACACGCATATATATATATATATATATATATATATATATATATATATATATATGAGAGTGCGTGTGTGTTTCTGTATCTGTGTGTATGTGAAAAGAACAGACTGAGATAGATAGATAAATAGATAGATAAATAGATAGATATAAACAAACTTCAATAGATACGAACAAAATGAGATAGATAGATAGATAGATAGATAGATAGATAGATAGATAGATCATAAACTGCGATTCATTTACCAGATGTGAACACGCGATATGGCTTGGATGAGGAAATACAAGAATTAAGTTCTTTCTTTCTTATTTAACCGCTGTCGAGAGGTGCGTGAAAATGGCAGTGAAAGACAGCAGACTAATTAATTTCATATTTTGAAGAAAGTTTTGTGCAACAATTGAGTATACTGAACACCTATACACTCGCGCACACACTATCACGTACCAACACCACTCACACATATATACAAATTCATATATAAAATTTTGCGAAGTAATGATAACAAAAGAACCATTCTGTTTTCGTTTAGAATTATCCACTTGGCAATAAATACTAAAAATAATACGAAATACATCATTTCTTTTAAAAACCTGCGGTAGCCTAACAATTATGCCCGGTAGTACATATATATATAGAGTGCGATGTGTAAATTGTTGCTATTTGCCTTGCAAAATTTTGCAAATAAATAATAACAAAAGAACCATTCTGCTTTCATTTAGGATTATCCACTTGGCAATACATAATAAAATATAGTATGAAATACATCATTTCTTTAAAAAAAAAACTGTGGTAGCGTAACAGTTATGCCCGGTAGTATATATATATATATATATATATATATATATATATATATATATATATATATATATATGAAATATACAGTGCGATGGCTAAATTGTCACTATTTACCTTGTAAAATTTTGCAAATTAATAATAACAAAAGAACCATTCTATTTTCATTTAGAATTATCCACTTGTCAATAAATACTAAAAATAGAATAAAATACATAAGTTTAAAAAAAAACTGAGGTGCCCTAATAATTATGACAGGTAGTGTATATATGTCTGCGTTTGTGTGTGTTTTTCTGTGTCTGTTTGTGTGTGTGCGTGTGTTTCTTTTAAGAAGACTGTTAAGTTACTTTTGATAACTGTTTCTTCTATTACCCACATATGCATCCACGCCGAATATGTTCTCCTGTTGCAATATCTTTACATTACAGTTTCGATAAAGTCTAAAGTAGGTACCTCCACTTTTTCGGCATAAATTTTCGATAACTAAGTTTAAAATGAAATTTTTAAAATGAAAAAAACATTATTGAAGATTTCATTTTGAATTTAATTAAAAGCTTTATGATTGAATTTATTTTCATTCAGTAAAAAATTCTGGTGGATCTCAAATAAAAATTATATAGATTGAAATGTCACATTTAATTTCGATTTTTTTAAATTTTCTTAAAAGCGGAAATTTTCTTAAATTTAATAAATTTGTAAACAAACTGCGTTTCCACTTAATTACAATATCACATCTAATAAATAACCCAGTACGGAATTTTACACGGTTTTAAACTTTTATAAATTATTATCATTAAAATATAAAAAGAAAAATGAAAAAATTCTTGAAAAAATTCATTATTCATCAGAAAAATTGTATTTCTTCAGACAATAATGTCCTTAGAACTACTTATTTACAAAAGCAATTAAAAGCCTTTCTAATTAAGTAATGTCATTGTATTATTGGATTCATTATTTTTAATTCAATGCAGATTTTCAGTTAAATAGAACAAATTTGAAAAAAAATAGTAGGTGATTTACAATCTGCAATGACTCCTGTGCAAAATTTCATGAAATTAAGTGTGTGTGTGGGGGGGGGTAACATTTAAAAAAATTTACTAAAATTTTCTAAAAAAACATTTAAAAAATAATTCCATTTATTTGTGAATGAGTTCTGAAAATTTCATTAAAATTGGACAGTTATTTCATTTTTACAAGAATTTTCAAATCAGTTTGTTTTCAACGGAAAACAAGTGCAAGAAATGTCAATTATAAAAGTTTGCCACGGCGATGACGTAAACAATACAAAATTTTAACCAAACTTTCGAACGTGTTAGAAAGTATTAAAAATTTCAAAAGATAATTAAATAATACTTTGGTCTTTCATCTTACAAATAACATCAACATTTTGACGATAAAACCTTATTTTCGTTAAGTTTGTGGCCTTTTTAATTACGCTATGCTTACAGACTGTATAATGGAGGTACCTAGAAAGTGGGTAGCTGTCCTAATGGGTAACGAATAATTTTCCACCTTATCATCTTTCTCACAGACGAGATGTCAAAATAATGGTTTGGAAGTTTGTTTTACTAAATCAATTTACGATTGAATAGTGAGTTCGATCCTCACTGGGTGTCCCATACTTTCTTGTGCCACATCTAAGCTATGCTTAGTAAATTAACAGATATATAGAGCACCTCGACGTGGTGTAACCGTTAGCAAATTTGTCTCTCTATAGCCTATTACAACTAAGTTGTGAGTTTGTCTCTGAGTAGTTACCCTTATTTTTGGCCTTGTGCCATATCTAAGCGGTGCTTAGAAGATCAGCTCCCACGGCCCCATCTCTATTTCAACCGAAAGCGTTCATATGAAGTGCTCACATTAGTCTCTCCAGTCCTCACCTGTGCAGCGAAACACCCTCGTTCATTTCGTACACTGTTAGTGAGATGTAAGTTCCAATGAAGCAGCTTCTTTCTATGAATCACTACCTTAAGGAGCTGACATACTCGCTTAATTTTTTATATTAGAGCACGAGTTATAACTGACACCCAAAAATAAATCGTTTCCACCATTTATTTTCAGTTACACATATCACCTGAAGAGGAGCAGTTTGGCTCCGAAACATGAAAGTTTTTGTGTAGTGTACTATACTTTTCTAAACCATTGGAACAACTATTACAATATATATATTGTCAACTTATTTTAACCCTGTCTCGATCCGATTTCCGTTGATATATCC
>JBBBDQ010000648.1:942500-990000 GCA_037127315.1 Ascarosepion bandense | reverse complement strand
GCTGGTTATAACATTGTAGATAATGTAGAGTACATGATTAATTACAATCTGCTTAAACTTAAAATTTTCAGACAAGTTGCTGTGCTTAAATATTTGTCAATACTTTTGAAATGAGGTAGTATTTATATTATTTAAACCATTCGGACTGTTGTCCTCATTTTTATTGCCATGTTTACGACTTTTCGGTCGTTGTAAGCTCCGGCCTTCTTTAGGTGCTATGAATTTCAAACCAAACCATTTATATATTAAGTTTTTTTAATATAATTTTTCATGTGATCTAAAAATTTTTACTTTGCAGAATATTATATGAAAAAAAAAAGGTCCTAATGTTTTATTTATCCTGGCGTTTTTGCCTCTTACAAAGATGGATTTTACTTTTACTTTTCACAATATATATATTGTTTTATGTATGTATCTAAAGTTATAGCGATGTTTTATTTTCCTAACACGATCAGTACATTGTGGCAATTTTCATAGTTAATATCATTGATTGTTAGCTTTTCAATTCTATTTAAAATGATTCCATTATTTTTAGCTATTTTCGTTTTCGTGTGGATGATGTTTCGCTTCCGTTTTCAGTCTTTTATTCGCCTTTTTATTTATTATGAAATATTATTCTACATTTTTTGTTTTGTTGGCATTTGGACTATTATTTTCATTTCTTCTCGAAGTGCTTGTGTGTTTTATAATCGACGAATGCATGGTCATCAGCAAAAAGAGCAGCCCAATGTGCCAAATACAGGTGGGGGTTGATAAAATTGTCAGGTACAAAAATTTAAATATCTGGGAAGTTTTCTAACTGAAAACAGAAAGTGAAACACAAAGATCCAATGGCGAATTGGCACAGCGAAAGATGTGTCTCAGAAGCTGAGTAAAGTATTAAGACACAGGAAACTTTCATTAGAAACAAAGAAAAGAGTACTGGATTGCTATGAGATGTCAGCTCTTCATTATGGCAGTGAATGCTGGACAATATCAACAAAAATAAAAGGAAAACTTGAAGCAGCTGAAATGTAGTTCTACAGAAGGATAATGCGGATATCGTACACCGAGCATGTGATTGGAAAATAAGACATTCATATAACGCTTGAGACACAAATAAAACAATATTTATATTCAGTTAAAAGTAAAGTAAAATATTTTCTTCATCACGGGTAAATTATAGCCGAAAGCGCTTGGGGAGATAAAACATCCGAAATTTTTTAATATAATTTATGTATTGAAAAAAGTAAAATAAAAGGGCATATTAAAAAAATTAGAAAAAACTTAACCACAGCACATTGTTTATTATTTTTAACTAAAATCACACACACACACACACACATATATATATATATATATATATATATATGTGTGTGTGTGTGTGTGTGTGTGTGTGTGTATTTCTAAACATATACTGTTAAATATAAGAAACAATGAATGTCTATTATGTTTAATCATGAGCCGTTCTAAACATTGTATTTTGGCTTTAATTTTAGGTGAAAATAAACACAAAAATTCTAACATTTGGATATATTTTTATTAAGTTCTTTCTAAGCTTTCGGCTCACATGAACTATCTTCAGAGAGGTTACAAGGACGTTAACATAAAAACATCTACTAACAGCAATGATTTTATATTGTGTTGACATACAACTTTGCAAAGCAACAATGACCGTTACCAAAAATAGCAAACGCAGTTCGTAAATTTGTAATGCGGTTCTATGACGTCACACCGCGTGAGAGCTCAAACTGATAACAGAACCATATATTTAAATGCAATGTAATGTGTTATGACCAGATTTAAACGTGATTTTATTAAGTGTGGGTTGTTTGGATTTAATGTAGATGGCCTCCAAAATCTGAAGGTTGTTTTTACTGTGTGTATGAGTGAGGATTATTGTGTTGCTGACTAAAATCTGTCTAATATTACCTACATTGCTATGTTTTTCTAAGAAATGTTGTTTAATTGTACTTTGATCAGAAAGTGATATGTAAGTCTACGGGAGAGCGTGGTTGAATTAAAACTAATATATGTAGTCGGTTTATTATTAGTACCAGAGATACAATCTCTGAACGGGCATGTAAATTGATACACTACATTGGTTTTCTTTAGAGGATTTAGTTGAGTGCTTGTAGGGTTATTAGAGACTATTCGGTCATATATATATATATATATATATATATATATATATATATATATATATGTCTGATTAAATAAATTGCACACATTGTGTCTGCTTATTTTTAATAAAATCCGTTCATACTCACGGATAATCTTTATAATTGAAAGACGTAAGAAATTTCTTTATAATTGAAAGACATAAAAAATGAACTGTAACTTTGACCAATGATTTTACTTCAAAGTTACAGCTAATATTTCGGACATCTTTCAATTATAATACAAGAAAGATTATCCGTGGATACGAATGGATTTGATTAAAAATAAGCAAACACAATGTTTGCTGTTTATTTAATCTGACATGCCTAAAAGAATATTTCTACCTAAATACACAAATATTATATATATATTAAAAGAAATGATGTATTTCATTCTATCTTTAGAATTTATTGTCAAATGAAAATAGAATGTTTCTTTTGTTATTATTACATTGCAAAATTTTACAAAGCAAGCAATCTAAATTCGAATCACCCTAAATTGTATTCATTCTTTCATTGATGAAACTCCAATATAGGTAATTATCAAATTATTCATTATTATTAATAAATAAATTCATTTGATGCACATGTTATTGTGTAGTATTAACAAAAGAAGCATTCTATTTGAATTTACAATTATTCACTTGGTAATTAATACTAAAAAATAGTATGAAATACATCATTATTTTTAAACACTGGGCTGGCCTAATAATTATGGCCAGTAGAGCATATATATATATATATATATATATATATATATATATATATATATATTGAGAGAGAGAGAGAGAGAGAGAGAGAGAGACTGAATAAGATAAAAAATAGAAATTATGTTGCTATTTGTATAATAAAGCCAGGCGTGCCCAAA
The DNA here is from genome assembly GCA_037127315.1 of Ascarosepion bandense. Classification (NCBI taxonomy): domain Eukaryota; kingdom Metazoa; phylum Mollusca; class Cephalopoda; order Sepiida; family Sepiidae; genus Ascarosepion; species Ascarosepion bandense. Next base: position 986,994 of record JBBBDQ010000648.1, on the reverse strand, counting down.
ATATCCCACATACATACATGAAAAGAAAAAAAGAAAAAAAGAAAAAAGAAAGAAAGAAAGAAAGAATATAGGGGCACCTCGACATGGTGTATTAACAATCTTGTCTCACTAGCACAAATGCAACTAAATCGTGAGTTCGATCCTCGCAAGGTGCTCCTTATTTTCGTACTTGCGCCACTTCAAAGCTTCATTTATAAATTCAACATAGGTATATAGATATGTAAATAAATGAATAAATTATTTTTATAAATTAGCTTCTGCTCCGATGAACTTAGTTCACTGGTGCCCCTTATATATGGATTTACTTGAGCGACAAGATTAGCATCTAGGTCCCATCATTTTACTGTGAAAATAATAAAATTTAAGCGCAAATTCTACTTCACCAGCTTCTTTTCTCGCACTTCCCGTCTGTGGAATTCTTTTTCATTTACTTGCTTCCCCTGCATCCCCCTCTCTCTCTCATGCTTCTTTCTCAGTCCACTCCACTCTCATCAGTATTCTCATCCTTCTATTACCCACTTCCTGAGAACCCCTATAACCTGTCACTCTTTCTCATAACTTTCCTGTTGCAAGACAATAGAAGTAAACCGCCTTACTTAGGGCCATATGATTATAAAAAAAAAGATAATCGCGACCAAAATATTGGCTTACAAACTGAATGGAACTCATATCATTAATGTATTGGCCTGCAAGGAGCCATTTTTTAATCATCACTCTAGGTTAGGCGCGCTGTCAATATCAGTAGCAGGAATGATACAACAATTGTTGTTCATTTACTCTCCCTCGAAATACGATAACAAAAAGAAGCTACTGATAGTATTCTACAAGTACTAATTACAGAAACCATCGCTTAAAAAATGATTTAAATTCTACTTTCTTTGATTCCGGAATTTCTTTTTCTTTTTTCTATTCCTTAATTCTTGTGGTTAACACGCAGCCTTTCTTATTTCTCACCCGTCCACATTTTTTTTTACTTCTTTTAAGTTTTCCTCCATTTCAACTCTTTTCTAATCAGCTGAACAATTACCTTAGGCGTGGTTAAGCAATGAGACATAAGAACTGCAATTCTTTTACTCTCGTCGTTGCTTGGTTCTCATCGATTTCATTGAACAAGGGTTTGTCTTTGTCAAGCTGACACCCACGTAAAATTATCGACATAATTACACGTGGGAGCCTCTGTAACGAATATAATTGTTTTGAGGTGTGCAAAACTTACCATGTGATAGTGGGCTGTGTGTCTAGATTTTACGAATTAAAACCACACGGTTCAGTGTTCGTAGAAATCACTCACCACAAACTCTTCGTATTCTTTTTTATATTTTCCTTATTTCACGTCAAGTAAGGTAATGAAGTCACTAAGATGCAAGGAGGTTTTTGAGTGCAAGACAATATGAGAAAAATACTATTAAGGGGAGAGAATAATAAAAAATACTAATTAAGACAGTCGATAGTGATTGACATTTTTAAAAATTTTTGGAGATTTAATATTGGAATATCTATTCAACTTGTACAGCGAGACTATTCTGAGAACCCTAAATGTTATTCCAGGCTTCGTCATCGGAGGCCACAATCTGAACAACATAAGGTACGCAGATGATACAGTGCTGATAGTAGACCCGGAAATGAAAACTACAAGACGTCCTACCGAAGGTAGCTGAAGAGTGTGACAAGAAAAGACTACAAATAAACTGCAAGAAAACCGAATGCATAGTTATCAGCAAAATGAGCAGCCAAAAATTCCAAATACAGGTGGTGGATGTTAAAATAAAGCAGATACGAAAATTTAAATACCTGCGAAGCGTTCTAACAGGAGATGGAATGTGAGATACAGAGATCCGAAGGCGAATTAGCATGGCAAAGGACGCATTCCAGAATTTGCGTAAAGCATTAAGAGACAGGAAAATTTCGCTAAAAACAAAGAAAAGAGTATCGGATTGCTATGTGATGCCATTTCTTCAATATGACAGGGAATGCTGGACAATATCATCAAATATGAAAGAAAACTTGAAGCAACCGAAATGTGGTTCTACAGAAGGATGCTGTGGATATCATGGATCGAGCATGTGAACAATGAAAAAAGTTCTGGAAAGGATGGAAACGTAAAATAACTTAATAATGATCATCAGGAAGAGACAGCTAAAGTTCCTGTGTCATGCAATGAAGTTGGAGATCTTGCATAACCTGATACTAAAAGGTCACATACAGCGAAAAACAGGGGAAAGCAGGTATTTGAAGGGCCTGAACAGGTGGATGACCGGACAGTGGTCGCGTGGTGTTACAGGAGAAAGCGTGTAAAGAGCCAACTGGGATAGGGAGACGTGGAGGGCCATGGTCGCCTACGTCATGAAAAGAAAAAGGACATAGAAAAAGAAGAATTCTTGAAGACTTTTTGGTAAATTTTTGTTTTAGAACCCGAAGGCCTTTACCCCTTCAAATCTTTCGAAAACATCCCTATTTCCGTGCAAATGTATATGCTGAACTCAAATCGATAATTGTTTATAGAAGAAACATACCTTTTTTCATGTTATCGGCCAGAAATAAATCGGACTATATCTCACCCCTTACCACCGTTCTCATATATGATTAACCGCTGAATGACTTGAGGCGTAAGATACTGAATTCGTTCTATTTACTCCCTTTTTAGCAATTACTCCGCGATTTGTTGGGTTTCGGAACTCATTTTCCGCGTATTATTCGCAAAATGGAAGTAAAAACCGAAAAGTCAGAAATCTACGCGTGAAGTCAGTCTGCAGTGAATAACATTTTCTAACCGTGGTTAGTGGGTGAGATAAACAGCGACAAGAAGTTCCATATTTTTCTTCTCGATAAAATGAAAAAGAGGTAGGTTTCTTCAATAAACAATTATCGATTTGCGTTCAGCATATACATTTGCACGGAAATAGGGATGTTTTGGAAACTTTTGAAGGGGTAAAGGCCTTCGGGTTCTAAAAAGAAAATTTACCGATTTTTTAACTGGGAAGCAAGAAACTGAAAAATTCCACAAAAAGAAACAGCTAACATAGAACTTATTATTACATTTTGCCATTTAAATTGTAATTTTAACGCTAATTAGCACCAAAGTCTTAAGTACAGAAAGTTTCCTCAGGCTAAACGGGTAAGTGAAGAACTTTGGTTTGCTTGTCTCATAATTAAGCCGAGCTGGCCACAATCACTAATCCGAACACACCACAATCACTAATCCGAACACACCGCAACATTCCTTACAGCAAGATACACATTCTTACTTAAAATAATTTACTGAATCCACCGAAATACCTAAGAATCTCTATGAATCCTAACTATTCATTATATATACAATTTTTTTTATCTGTAAAAGAAAGGGAAATAAAAGCAACAATTAAAAAATCTAACTCTAATCTCTATGAACAATTATTACGAAAGTATTTATAGAAAGGGCACAGAGAATCTCTACTACGGAGGTGGGAAAATTACTGAAAGCGAGATGCCAGGCTAGAACCAATAATGTTGCGTTTTCTTCTGCAGACTAAAGAAACCAATTTCTCGTCATATGATACATATGTTCCTCAACTATTCAAATCTGTAAACAATTATATTGGCGACAACACCATAAAATTTACAAGAAGATAGATATTGCATCTTTCCCACAACAGGTTCATCGAATCTCATTTAAACAGAAACGGAGATCTACCAGGACCTATCCGTGATATACTTGTTGGTAATACATACCTAATAGCATCAACCACATGCGAAAGAAGATTAAAAAAAATAAAGGCATTATTAATAAAAAAAAATTAGAAATTCTGCACTTAAAATTAACAATTATGAACATGGTATCAATGTGCTTAACGTGTTTGGAACTTAACATGCACAAGACTCTATATCTATAACCTTCACACACGTATGTTTAGTAAAATAAAATTAATTCTTGATAATGGCTAAACATATAGTCGAAAGTGCTCCAAAATACAAAACCTTTGGATAATCCGTGTATAATTTGAGTTCTGAAAAAAAATATAAACACATGAAAATTTATATAAAAAAATTAATCATAATACCTTGTCTGTCCCTTCTCTGTACAGAAGAAAAGATTGCTGTCCAAATAAACAGCATATATATATATATATATATATATATATATATATATATACGAAACGTCGTACAAATAGCAACAAAGATGAGGACGAGAGTCCGAATAGTGTAAATACGGTGAATACTACCTAATCTCAGAAATATAGACAAATACGATTTTAAAATTATTAGTAATGTTTTTTTATAATCGTTCCATCCCAAGCAAGGCAATACCACCACTGACGCACAGGGGGCTACAGTGAGATAAAAGGAAATAAAAAGAAACATGAAACACATTATTGAGGATGGGGAAGAAAGGGGAAGAGGAAGTTAAGAATCAAGAAGATATAAGATGGCAATTGACGTTGCATTTAAACTTTTGGAGATTTTAGCTATCAGGGAAGCAAGCGAATAGAAGGGACTTTCACAGGCGGGAAGTGCGAAATAAGAAACTGACAGAGTTGAAGTGGAGGTTTCATTTGACTCTTTTGACGGTTATAGGGTGGGACCTAAGTGCCAATTTAGTAACACAAGAAAAATTATATGGTTGTGGAACCAGGAGAAGAAACTAGTCGGAACAAATGTTGTGATACTATTTGTAGAAAAAACAGAGCGAAGACACATCCTGTCGATGAGAAAGTGATTGAAGTGGAGCTGCCATATCAGAGTCGATTACGTTAGATTTTATCGAGAAGCCCGTAATAAATATCAGGGGAACCATTCTAGATACGGTAACAATATTCAATGCACGGATGAATGGTAGATTTATAAATGTGCAAGCTGGATTCTGGTGAAAAATCTTCTCTGGCCCAACACAGTGACCCAATTTATTTTAGTAGTAAATGTAGATATTGATTCAATGTAGTCGTTCCACTTGAGGTTGGCTGAGAGGATGAGGCCAAGGAGGCGTAGTGCTTCATCCATAAAAATATGGTTTTTAGCTTATAACTGGGAAAGAGATGCTTGCATATCTTTTCGAATGTTATTGCATGCGGACCGGTTCATCGATTTCTGTTTTCTGTTTAGTAAAAATATGCATTAGTCTACCCGCACATTTGCAGACGAATTAATTTTAACAGCAAGACTGACACCATAATGGTCTTGAAAATGACTGAAATGGCAAAAAGAAAATAGCTTAATATCCGTTTAGTATCTACTAATAAGTACTAATGAGTACCTGATTCCTCGTACTAACCTCTGTCTTTTTACAAGAGGCAGATCAGTCCATGGATGAACTAATGTGGTCATATTTAGGCAGCATCTAACCATGCCATGCTTTCCAGCCACGACAAAAGTCCAAAAGCCTATCGACATCTTTGTGTGTAATAAATTATTTTCTAACTTTCAACCTCTCTCGTTCACAAGCCGGATGAGTTAGGCCTCTTGCTACTCTATCTCCTAATATCTAAAATATTTAGGCAGCATCTAACAATGCCATGCTTTCCAGCCACGATAAAGTCCAAAAGCCTATCGACATCTTTGTGTGTAATAAATTATTTTCTAACTTTCAACCTCTCTCGTTCACAAGCCGGATGAGTTAGGCCTCTTGCTACTCTATCTCCTAATATCTAAAATATTTAGGCAGCATCTAACCATGCCATGCTTTCCAGCCACGACAAAAGTCCAAAAGCCTATCGACATCTTTGTGTGTAATAAATTATTTTCTAACCTTCAACCTCTCTCGTTCACAAGCCGGATGAGTTAGGCCTCTTGCTACTCTATCTCCTAATATCTAAAATATTTAGGCAGCATCTAACCATGCCATGCTTTCCAGCCACGATAAAGTCCAAAAGCCTATCGACATCTTTGTGTGTAATAAATTATTTTCTAACCTTCAACCTCTCTCGTTCACAAGCCGGATGAGTTAGGCCTCTTGCTACTCTATCTCTAATATCTCAGAAATTGTTCGGACGAACTGCATTCTTTTCTTCCACCGGTTCTAACCTTCACAAGGACTTATTATGCCCCTCATTTATTAGCAAACTACCTACATTTTCTCTATATTTCATCTGTGAGAAGTAAGGTTTACTTAACAGTTTCATTCCTGCTCTGTGGAACTGACTCCCAATGGAATGTTTCTTTGATCACTACGATCTTAACCTGTTCGGTCTATGGGTAAGCGTTACCTTACCCTCCTATAATTACCAACTGCGTCCTAACGGAACGTCCTAACACGAGTGGCTCTCTGATATTGTACAGGGTTAACACCAACAAAATAAAACAAATTGTAGTCGTTCTACAAGGGGTAATGTTTCATTAGTTTGTCTGATCAATTCTACTAAACCGTGACCTTGGGCTTCTCTAGGATTTTCCAAATTTTGTAGACATGTAGACTTCAGTTAAAACAATTATTCAAATTTTGTTTACAAAAAACGTTCACTCTGCTCATAGTTCTATTATGGTAGCTTAAGGCTTTCTCATCTGATTACAGTCAAGGATCATGATCTTTTCGTTGATATTTGGCGACAGTCAGTGGCTACATTGATATCAGAAAGAGGTCCTTGAAAACCGATTTTGGTAACAGCAGAGCGTTTTAATGGCGTAATAATTGTGCATATGATTATCGGTGTCCGCCCAGGAGCGTTAGAGAACAATAATTCGGGAGCAAATGGGAGTCTAATTGGGTGGCGGATACTGAATTTTGGATTGAGTGTGTGTCTATAAATGCAAGGCCATAACCAGAAAGCTGAATAAGAGTCAATCTGTTTTTTTTTGTCGCAGTGATGTGCGTTTTTTGTCGGAGGGATGTGCGTTTTGGTACAGTGGATATCGACTCAGAACGACAAATCGGGGAGCCGAGTTCGAATTCCACTTGAATTCCTTGCATTCACTTGCACACAAATAGCCTTGTGAAAGGTATTAATCCGTTTCTTTCCTCCAGTTATGGGTTAAATAACAGGATAGATTGGGTTTTATAGCCTTGGTCTGCAACCAGTCTACCGCAGAAAGTAACGGCAATATACTGCGTGTTAAACTTCTGCCCAGTCAGTCATGTCTCTTTCAAGACATGATCTTTACTAGTGTCCCATACTTTCGGCCTTGTGCCACATCTATGCGGCGCTTAGAAACTGACCTTACCTTATCAATTCTGTCTCGCTAGAATCATTACAATTGAGTAATGTGCTCGATCCTCACTGGATGCCCCATACTTTCGGCCTTGTGCCACACCTAAGCTGCGCTTAGAAACTTACCTTACCATACAAGATCACACATTACCCTTCCTACCTTGAGTGGCTCTTGAGCATTCTATTGTGTGAACATTAGTATGAAAATTAATTTTGAAAAAGTATATATAGATGACTTTATCATAAAATTTATAATTTAGTAGTGAATTTTAGCCTCATATTAATGTGAGGAAATTTAACTGCCTAACGAAGGTTTTTAATTTTAATTAATTAGGTTATCAATGTACCAAACGATATATATATATATATATATATATGGGAATTATTTGTTTGAACATTATTTTTAAACGATACTCGTTTTTGAGTAAATATTTATTTATATTCTGTTTTTAATCAAACATTTGTTTTTACCGGCCTGATTATCTACGATACATTTTGTTACGAAAAGGTTTGTCATTCAGCAGGATTGGAGCCTGCGACGCCCATCAACATAGGTTCGAATCCTGCCGAATGACACACATTTTCGTAACAAAATTTATCGTAAATAATCAGGGCGGTAAAAACAAACGTTTGATTAAAAACAGAATATCTACTCAAATACGAATAACGTTTAAAAAATGTACAAATAATTTTAATACGTCGGTTATTAAACCATTTTATTAATCCTCGGTATTTTCCATAATATATATATATATATATATATAGAGAGAGAGAGAGAGAGAGAGAGAGTGAGAGAGTGAGAGAGAGAATGATTGATTGTTTAATTGTTTAGTTTCTGGTCATAATAAGATTAGACTAGTGCACATTTGTATTAAAACGTGTTCAATACAATTATATTTTGTGGATTTATACATATTTCCACACGTAGTAATAAAATTGCAAAATTACTTCTGTTAAAATATACACATCAACTGAAAGAGATCTTGAGGAAAGAGTTTTTTTTTAATAATTGATTTGATTTTTATTTCTTTTTCAATCAAGTGACTGTATTCTTTTTAATTTTTCTCTTTCTAGCTGATGGCTCTTCGAACTATTTATACGAAAGACAAACACAGACCTTCCCACAGTATTCAGGCTAATTGTCGCCCGATAAGTGCTGTCAATCACAGAGTGGTTCGAACTAATATCAACTTTCCGAAACCAGTAAGTAAATCCTTTACTTATTTCGCCATTAATTTCATCGTCATTGTGGTTGTAGGTTCGTTGCGTAGCATAAGACCAGTTTCTTTCTCATACCCATGATGAAATCCCAAGTGTTCCTTAAAGTCTCGGACAAGTCAATCTGGTAAAGCCTATCCATCTCCATTTTGAACAACAGTCGATGTCCTGTAGCACGGAGACTCGGCTTGGTCTCGAAAACACGGCACATGATACCATCAGGGGAACCCTACGTTTAGGTCGCTGGTTTTCTGCCAATTAAACATAGTGGAGCCGATCTCTCTCTAGGTTGAACATCTGCCGTTGTCTTCTAGCATAAAGACACGGCTTAATCGCGGAAAGATGACCCTTGATTCCATTGTGGGAGTTCCCCATCCAAATCGTTTGTATCTCGAATAAGTATCACTGGCCTAGCCCATATCTTCTCAAGTTCAATCTAAATTTGATGTCTTCCAACTTGCCTTGATCATCGACTATGTTACTTCCCCCCTGGTCGATAAATTCAGGCTAAGAACATGCTAAATGCTGACATTGGCTGCATGTCGCGGCTTTTGTCCCGACATGCTTAGCTCACTGGTGCCCCCTCTGTATGATTTTTGTTTATAATCGTGTGGCCCCACACAAAGCATTTTACTGCCACTGTTGTGCAGGGGGTTTCATAGGAGGAATGTTAAGAGAAAGAGTGACAGGTTACAGGGTATGTCAGGAAGTGGGTAAGAAAAGGAAGAAAATACTGATGAGAATGGAGTGGACGGAGAAAGGAGCATGAGAGAGAGAGAGAGAGAGAGAGAGAGAGAGAGAGAGAGAGAGGATGCAGGTTACTGAGATAGGAGATGACTATTGACTTTACATTTAAATTCTTGGAGATTGTAGCCATCGGGAAAGCAAGTATGCGGACGGGAATTCCACAAGCGGAAAGTGCGAGAAAAGAAGCTGTGGAGTAGAATTTGCGTTTGCAATTTATCGGTTTCACAGTAAAAAGTTGGGGCCTAGTTGCTGATCTTGTTGCTCTAGGAAATTAATATATAGGCGGCACCAGTGAGCTAAGTTCATCGGAGCAGAAACCGTGACAGTATTTCATATTTTCCGATGGATTTTGTCAAGAACCTCTCGGTGGATAGCAGGAGCATTCGACCAGATATTCTTTATTTTCACCTGAAATTAAAGCCAAAATACGATGTTTAGAACGGTTCATGATTAAACATAATAACCATTCATTGCCTCTTATATCTAACAGTATATGTTTAGAAAATTATCGGCTGCCTCGATATACTATATATATATATATATATATATATATGGCAAAATACATTTTCTTAAACATGATTCATTGCATGAGAAATGCAATCAAAATCTCGTATATTTTTTTATTAAGATTTTTTTAGGAAGCACGAAATTATTGCCGAATCATTCCGTAAAGTCTATCGTGCTAATCGCTAAAGAAGCTGTTCATTACCATCAGATGTTTCCATGAAGAATTTGCTCGACTTAAGGAATGTAGTTCGTTCTAGCACTTTCCATGGGAGTGACGCAAGAGAAGTGATAAGCATCATCTCGTCTTGTAGAGGGAGGAAAATAATTTGTCACCGACAAGGACACGGAGACGCTTTTGAACTCTATCAAGATTTGAAAGTGAGGACAGTCTAGCTCCTTAACAAATTGAACGGCATTAATCCATTCTAGGCTCTTGTAATTTTAGAAGATATCACGAGGAATCAGTTATTTACAGGATTGGTACTACAAAAGGATGCTGTGTAAACCATGGACCGATCATGTGAGCAACAATAAAGTTTAGGAGAGGATGGAAACAAAAAGGAATCTAATACTTAACATCAAGAAAAGACAGCTGAAGTACCTTGGACGTGTAATGAGGAAGGATGGCTTGGAGAATCTGATACTTACAGGTCAGATAAGTGATGGAAACAAAAAGGAAACAAATACTTAACACCAGGAAAAGACAGCTGAAGTTCTTAGGACGTGTGAGGAGAGAAGGCTTGGAGAATCTAATCTACACAGGTCAGATAGAAGGAAAGAAAGACCGGGAAAACAACGCGTAACATATTTGATGGGCTTGAGTTAACGGATGACAAATTGGAGAAGTAACAGGAGAAAGCATGTTAAGAGCTACTAAGAATAGGAAAATGTGGAAGGACATGATCGCCACGTCCTTAAGGGATGTAGCATATAAAAAAAGAAAACAGGATTCTGACCATTTTTCATACATCTTTTTGCAATGAAACATGTAAGTATTGCCCTTGAGTTTGAGGCTCAATAGTCGCTCAGTTCGCGGGACCTTCCCTGAAAGCACATCTATTTATCCTGACTGGTGATACTAAATTATATACGATAAACCGTTAATTCAAATTTATAATGTAAATTCAAATTACTCGGCTACCAAACTTATTAAACAGTCGAACAGATTTTTCTATTCCCTGTCTTTTTAAATATCAACGAATCTGCTATCGTTGAATCGTAAAACTTTAAACTATCTCCCCAGATGTTTCTTTTCCATTAGAAGCATCCATACTTTTATGCCACTGATTAATCAACGGCCTATGAAACGCAGTGACATCAAACGGGGTAAACTTAATCAATAGAGATCGGATATTATGATTTAGAACTGTTAAAAACACAGATCTACGAAATCTTTCCAGCTGTCCCGTCCATAAACACGTCTATGATGGTTTAGGTCGGACACAAGACACGAGGGTCCCAGAACATTTTATGAATCAATCAGCTGTGGTAAAAAGGCCGCGCCAATGAACGTTTATTTGTGACCGTAATAGTGCACTTCGCCAGAATGTCGGGTTTATGTGAGAGATATCGACCTGTTGCGAAAGTAATATATGTGCGGATAACAAACATGGTGCGTAAATCTGTTCAGTGTGCACAATCGTCTATGTAGCTGCGCAGAAACATTTATGAAGAAGTTATTTGTTGGGCACTCGTACACTCTGAATGAAGCTCAGCCTCAGAGAAAAAGAATTTAAATGTTAAGAAAGGAAAAAAGAAGGAGAGAAGGAAGGAAAGAATGAAAAAAGGAAGGAAGGAAGGAAGGAAGGAAGGAAGGAAGGAAGGAAGGAAGGAAGGAAGGAAGGGAAAAAAGAAGAACTGAAGGAAGGAATGAAGGAAAGAAGGGAGGAAAGAAGGAATGAAGAAAGGAAGGAAGGAAGAAATGAAGGAAGAAAGGAAAAAAGGAATGTAGGAAGGAAGGAAGGAAGGAAGGAAGGAAGGAAGGAAGGAAGGAAGGAATACTGTCACTAAAAATAGATAAAAATGAACGAATGGAAACTGAATGAAAAATGGAAAATTGGACTATAAAGAAAAAGTAAATACAATGGTGAAAGAAAAAAGAATTGATGAATAAATAGACACTGTCAATGCAAGAAAGAAGGAAGAAGATAGAGATGAAAATAATGAAGGAAGAATGAAAAAGGAAGGAACAAGAAATGAAAGCGAAAAGTACAAAAAAAGGAATGTAGGATGGAATCTTGGAAAGAAAAAAGGTTAATAATTAGGTAACTGTATGATAATGAATGAATAAGAAAGAAAGAAAGAAAGAAAGAAAGAATGAAAGAAAGAAAACGGGAAACAAAAGAAAGAAAGAAAGGGTAATAATCTGGTAAATGAAGAAGAATAAATAAATACACAAGAAAGAAAGAAAGAAAGAATGAAAGAAAACGGGGAAACAAAAGAAAGAAAGAAAGAAAGAAAGAACGTGTAAGAATCTGGTAAATGAAGAAGAAAAATACACAAGAAAGAAAGAAAGAAAACGGGGACCATAAGAAAGAAAGAAAGAAAGGGGGAAACATAAGAAAGAAAGAAAGAAAGAAAGAAAGAACGGGTAATAACCTGGCAAATGAAGAAGAATAAATAAATCCACGAGAAAGAAAGAAAGAAAGAAAGAAAGAAAGAAATGGCAAAAAAGCAGATAAATGAAGTAGGATCAATAAAAAAGAACGGTTCATACTCAGGTAAAAGAAAGAAAGAAAGAAAGAAAGAAAGAAAGAAAGAAAGAAAGAAATGGGACAGAAATATCAAATTTGATGTCTGAATGAAAAGAAAAAGAAACAAAAACAAAAATCAAAGGAATGAAGGAAGAAAGGAAGGAAGGAAGGAAGATAAAGAATGGGAAAGGGAAAAATATTCCGTCCATTTTCTTTCTTCATTCTCTCAAAGGAGAGAAAATTGCAGCTTTTAATAAACTTTGTGATTTTGTTAATTCTCCTGATCCCTGTTCCACTCGTCCATTTACTCAAACTCACTAAATATTGTTGTTTTCCTCTGTCGCTCTTAATCTTTATCTGTCCCGTAAGTGTCAGATTTTCTAAACCCACTTTCCTCGGTATATGCCCCAGAAAATTCAACCGACAGGAAAAAAATTCTGGCCCAATTGTAGCTATTGATTCGATGTAGTCGTCCCATTAGAGGTCGACTGAAAGATTGACGTCGAGGAAGCGCTGTCGATTGCTTCTGGAGGACTAGCATGATCCATATTGACAGGAGGTAGGAGACTTTAATTATGGTAGGTAAAGGAGAGAGATCCGAAGGCATGGCGAAGGACGCGTTCCAGAAGCTGAGTAAAGTACTAAGACACAGGAAAATTTCCCTAGAAACAAAGAAGGGAGTGCTAGATTGCTATGTGATGTCAGTTTTTCAATATGGCAGTGAATGCTGGACAACATCATCGAAAATGAGGACAAAACTCGAAGCAGCGGAAATGTGGTTTTACAGAAGGATGCTGCTGATATCATGGACTGAACATGTGAGCCATAATGAGGTTTTGTAAAGAATGGAAATGAAAAAAAAAATTAATAGTGCGCATCAAGAAGAGACAGCTGAAGTTCCAGGGATATGCAATGATGAAGGAGGGCTTGGAGAACCTGATACTGACAGACCAGATAGATGGCAAAAAAAAAAAAACAGCGGAGGGCAGCAGAGGGCAGCGGATAACATATTTGAAGGGCCTGATCAGGTGGATGACGGAAAGGAGTTTACGTTGAGTAACGGGAGAAAACATATTAAGAGCCACCATGAATTGGAATACATGGAAAGCCATGATCGCCTTCGTCCTAAATGGATAGGGCACATAGAAGAAGAAAGGAGAGCAGCTTCGTTTTGAAAGGATTAATATGTACGAGTCATTTCTTGCGCTAGTCCACTAGAGATTGGAGGTTGTTATCAAGAGCAGCTGCCAGGTTAATTTTGTCAGCCTTGGCATATTTCTTATTGAGCGGGAGGAAATGGCGGTGTCAGTAGCGGTGTCTTAATATTGTATGGAGCGTATTTCTCAGCGTTATATCTACGAGACATTTCTGCTGCACACTGTATAAGGATTTGGTCGCTCCTTTCCAAGTATACATGTCTGCAGGAGCGGATAACAAGTTTGTTGCGTAGACGACTTGCTCGGATACATTAATATTATTCTATCTTTCTGAGATGAGGTGTTGCAATTATTTACACTATTTACATTGTTCGGACTGTTGCCCTCATCTTTGTTGCCATATTCACCTTCGATATCTGTCTATATTTCTGAGATGAGATATTGTAACTGTTTACACTATTTTTCTTGCTTGGACTGTTATCCTCATCTTTATTGCCATGTTCACCTTCAATATCTGTCTATATTTCTGAGATGAGATATTGTAACTGTTTACACTATTTTTCTTGCTTGGACTGTTATCCTCATCTTTATTGCCATGTTCACCTTCAATATCTGTCTATATTTCTGAGATGAGATATTGTAACTGTTTACACTATTTTTCTTGCTTGGACTGTTATCCTCATCTTTATTGCCATGTTCACCTTCAATATCTGTCTATATTTCTGAGATGAGCTATTGTAATTATTTACATTATTTACATTGTTTGGACTGTTGTCCTTATCTTTTTTGTCATATTCACTCCTTCAACGTCTGTCTCTATTTCTGAGATGAAGTATTGTAATTATTTACAATGTTTACATTGTTTGAACTGTTGTCCTTATCTACTTTGCCATATTTACTCCTTCAACATCTGTCTCTATTTCTGAGATGAGGTATTGTAATTATTTACTCTATTTACATTGTTCGGTCTGTTGCTCTCATCTTTGTTGCCATATTCACTACCTAAAGAGTTGCGAGTTCAATACGTAGCTGGAGCAGAGCTGAACAAAAACTTCGAGATTTCAATTAAAAGGTGATAATTGATACTGGCTTATCTGGAAGAGGCATTGCTCGTGGAACTAGAACAGTTTATCAAGGTAAACGAAATAAAGGTATCAGTTCGAAATTATAATCAACTGAAGAAGGCCGGTGTGTACAACGGCCAAAACACCGTGAATGTGACAACAAATAGTTACATTAGGGTTTGTACTGCAACGATAGAAGCAACCTCTTGTTTATCTTTTTATCATGCTGTGTGAGCCTTAGTTACAGTTTTTGGCGTAATTACAAGTTTGAAAGAAGGCCAGTACCCTCAAATCCTCGGTTACGATGACTTGTGACTTCGTTCTAGCACACCTTTGTGCAAATTAATTGAAACAACCGCTTTAGGTTTCTTTCTTTCGTCAACGGCCAATTTTAAGCTCCACTCGAGTCCCAGGGTGCAATTAATTTCTATTTTTTCTTTATATAAGTTCATTTGCACTGCTGTGCAATAATATGAATCTATTTTCTGTGTGTATAGTGGAATTTGTTTGGCTTTGAAAAATATTGTCATCCGTGATTGCGTTAGATTTTATCACGCCCGGACACGATTGTCTCGACGTTCGATTAGTTCTCCTACGGCCATTTTCTGCGATGGACGTTACTCCAAGGAAGTATACGAAAATTGTAACGTTGCACGAACACGCTGACAAACCTTACAGAGATATTGCGGATATTGTTTGTGTCAGTCTGTCAACTGTCAGGCGTGTCATAAAGGCAATGAAAAAGGCTGGATCTATTAGTACAAAACATAGGAAAATTCAGCCGGAAGAGAAAAGCAACACCAAAAGACAACGCATAAGTCATCAGGCAACGTTTGAAAGATCCTAAGAAGACATTATTTGTTGTTTCAGTTCATTTGTAAAAAGAGTGTACAACTGTTGTGGGAAATGTTCTGTCTATTCATGTTCACCCACAATACTTGTTTCAAACCTGTTACGTATTTTTTTAGGCAAAGATGCCGCATGTTGGATTGCCTCCAAAGGCCGGAATTAACAAGTATCCCTTACAAATCAACTATGGCAAGTTTTGAAGCTAGGTCTCAGAAAGCGAAATTTTTAACGATTCGGCTAATGCACCCATAAGTTTTAGCCTTAAAGAATCGAAGAATTAACTCAAAGCGACCGAAATGAACGAAATAAGAACGGAATTTCACGTTTTCATTATTTCCCTGTTTCTTTCTTTTATTTACCTTCTTTTCTACGATTTTATTTTTCTATCTTTGAATGAAAAAATTAAAAACAAAATCGAAAAAACAGGACGTAAATAAAATGAACGAATTAGATAAGAAAAGAAAAGAACATAAAGAAAAAAAGAAAAATCGAACAAGTACAAAAATAAAAAGTGATGCAACTGACGGAAAGGGAAGCCAACATAAAATATGGTTGAAAAGTAAGAATTAATCGTAAAATATATTTCCATTTTTTACATAAACACAGATGGGAAAAAAATAGATAGAAGTAAATCATTAAACTTGTAACTGGCAAGGATGATAGATAAAAAAAAGAAACTCTAAGAAATTTAAACACCAATGAATCTTTACCAAACGACGAATTCTTTTAAGTCTAAAAATTCTTTTAAACCAAAAAATTGAAGATACTTTTTCCAGATTCTTTTTTCTCTTTTATACATATTTCTTTTTGGTGAGAACATTTTTTTTTTATAATTTTCTGTTTCTTTTTCGTCATAGTTCCTTTAAAACTTTCCCGGAAGTCTGCTAAGAAGAATAAACCTAAAAATGAACAGTTTCGAAAAAAGGAAAAATAAAAGAAACTAATAATAATATTTATTAAAACTATGGCTAGAGGCAACTCACAGAAAAATGGAAGAGGCCAAAGAAAGATATCAATTTATCCCCTTCCTATTGCTTTTTCTACGCTTACTAAAACAATTTTCTTATAAGCGTTCGGTTCGAGTTTCCAAGTGCAGGAGCTTTTCTGAGACTATCATTCATAGCCTTACGGTCATAATCGATTTTCGTTTATCTTTATGCCGGTACGCACATGTAGACAAGCAATACCTACATACTTATATATATATATATATATATATATATATATATATATATATATATATATATATATAATTATTAAACAGTTATTGGTCAAAGGTATATTAAACTAGAAAACGGTACTATTAAAAAGTGCTCAATAAACATTTAAATAAAAGATATTTTATATATAATATGTAGAACTTTTAAATATTCAAATCAGAATGATCAGCCGATTACTCGACCATGGTTTCTTCCTTTCAGAATTGTCAGGTGTTATAGACTAACCGATTCTCTAACACTTTTTAAAATTCACATTAGGAAGTTGAAGTTGTAGTTGAAAAACCGGGTAGGAGTAAATTAAGATTAGCGAAATAATATTGTCCATAATTTTATCGGGGTTTGTACTGACCCAAAATGTACTTTCTATTGTGTATACATCCGGACATTATTTAATATCTTTCATTTAATTACCATTCTCGTTCTTGAAATGATGCGATAACAAACAGCTGCTTAGTAGGTTCGTTCACTGTGTCGTACTAGAGAATTTTTCTCTCCAGAATCCATCTTATATATCTATAATTTTACCATTCGTCTATTCTATTCTTAGAATATTACTGTCGCATATTGTAGGGTACTCCTACTATATATTGTATAAACCAAAGAAGAATCAGCAATATTATTGGTCTTCATCTAGCGTCTCGGCCTCAGTCGCTTTCTCACGGACGTATTGTAGCTTCTCTGTGCCCTTTCTGCTAATACTTTCATGACAACTATTCGAATGTGATCTCTCTCTTACCTAGACTTTATGAATTTACACGGAATAGCTGTGGAGAGTGACAAAAAAGGACTACAAATAAACCGTAAGAAAACCGAATGCATGGTCATCAGCAAAAAGAGCAACCAAAATGCCAAATGCAGGTGCAGGATACCAGAATCAAGCAAATACAAAAATTTAATTACCTAGGAAGTTTTCAAACAGGAGATGGAAAGTGCAACACAGAGATCCGAAGGCGAATTGGCATTTTGCAGAACGCGATCCAGAAGCTGAGTAAAGTACTAACACAGGAAAATTTCACTAGAAACAAATAAGAGAGTGTTGGATTGCTATGTGATGTCAGTTCTTCAATACGGCAGTGAATGCTGGACAGTATCATCGAAGATGAGGAAACAAGCTTAAAGCAGTAGAAATGTGGTTCTACAGAAGGATGCTGCTGATATCGTGGACCGAGCATGCGAGAAACGATGAGGCGTTGGAAAGAATAGAAACAAAAAAAAATCAATAGAAAGAGACAACTGAACTTCGTGGAATATGCAATGAGGAAGGAGGGCTTGGAGAACCTGATACTGACAGGCCAGATAGAAAAAAGAGACAGAGGAAGGCAGCGGATAACATATTTGAAGGACTTGATCAGGTGGATGACTGAACCGGGGTTGCAAGGTGTAACAGGAGCAAACATACTAAGAGCCACCAGCGATAGGGAGACGTGGAGAACCATGATCGACTACGTTCTGAAAGGACAGGGTATATAGAAGACGAAGGTCATACTAGCGACGGAGTTTCCTCAATTTACAGTTAGATGTCTAGATGTAGCAGTAAGTTCTATGCTAGCAATGTTTTTTCGCGCACTTCTTTTGTTTTTGTCTTTAGTTATGTTTCTTAATTTAATTGTTCGATGCCTGTAAGCCCTTTGTGTTTTAGTCGATATGCTACTTTGCGTGTAATTAATTCAACTAAAAATGGCCATAGCTTAGCGTTGGGCTTGAAACGTTTCGTCCTTGTGGGTTTAAAAATTCATCACTATTGAAGCCTTGTAGACGCTTCTAAACTCAAAAGTGAAAAAAAACAAAAAACGATTGAACACTTCAAGCTCACGTATGGCATCAGTACCACATGTTTGGCCTGATTTGGTTTGTCGAAAGTTAGAGCATATCATTATCCCTCATGGAAGACAATGAAACCACTAGAACGCTAGGCTGTTACGGAATACGAGAAAACCTAGGATTAAGTTGAGAGACCAATAACAAGATTTAGGAAGACAGAAGATAACAACTGACGTTGTATTTAAACTTTTGAAGATCAAAGTTAACTTTGAAGCAAAAAGCCGATAGAGATCTCCACACGCGAGAAGAAACTGTTAGCATAGATTTAACATCTAACATCTTACATCTAACCAATTTAAATAATGAGAACTTACTGCCAATTTAAAATTTCACTAAAATTCGTGAAGCCGAGATGCTAGGTTAGAACCAATAATATTGCAGATTATTGTTTGGATTTTACCAAGAATCTTTACTTAATAGATATTAGTAGACCGAGACATATAGTATATATGTATACATGACATCCACAAGTAGTATAGCACAAGGAATGATAAGTATATAACCCAGTGATCGAAAGAAAGGGTTTAATTTAAAATTCCTAATGCCCGGAGAATGCCGGAGCGTACACTGGCTGATATATCCTAAACATAGCTATAAAGATACGGGAAACAAACTGAAAAGTATAAATAATGTAAATACTACCTAATCACAGAAGTATAGACAAATATATCATTGTAATGTTAGCATTCTCCGTGATAAGGGTCCTATATATTTATTTTGTTCAATAAGGGCTAAACCAGTATTTATTATCAAATCTATTGAGACGGGTAAAATTTTAGTGAAAATCTGGATTTGGCCATAATGAACAAAGCACTTATGACAGTTATCATGGATAACAGTCAGTTAACTGCCATACGTGAAAGACGCTTAGGCGATCATGTCTCGAAAGAAGATATGACTGACTAGGTAGAAGATTTCTCGCAGTAAGTTGCCATTACTTTCTGCGGTAAACTGTTTGCTAACCAAAGCTATACAGCTGAATCTGCCTTAACATTAAGCCCATAGGTGGAGGGAAAAGAGAGGGATTAATAACTTTTCCAAAGTTATTAGAGTGTAGGTGAATTAAAAAGATTCAACTGGAATTGGAACTCATCTCTCTGATTTCTAATTCCGAGACGATATCCACTGCACCACAATGCACACCCTAAAGTGTCATCGACGTAATGTTAATATACATGACTCGTGCAGTATTTTTTCATTAAAAGTCTCTAATGAAAACCAACAACAATCTTTGCTAATACCGGACTTAGGGAACTGCCTATTGAAAGACCATCAAATTCAGTATACATGGTATTATTAAAGCTAAGTCAATCCCTTATGTCATTGTTTTTTATAAATTTTAAAAACAAACTTTCAGGAATTATAGATGACACTAATAATAATCTCAGTACAAATATGTAAGGGGTTATTATACAAATAAACAATATCAAAGGACGAATACATACATACATACATACATACATACATACATACATACATGCATACATAACCGAAAAATAACCGAAATCAAAATGACGAACAAGCAGGTGTATACCGAATAAATTGCCGGGACTGTTCCTCCATCTACATCGGAGAAACAAGTAGAAATCTAAAAAAAACGTATATATGAACACAAAAGAGACATCACTAATAATAATCTAACCAATGCATTACTGATACATAGAAATAAATTCAACCACAATTTCGATTTTAAAAATGCCACACTAGTAAAAAGAGTGGACAATTTATTCAGAAGGAATGTTCTCGAGAGCGCCGCTATCCAATACATACTTATATATATATATATAGAAACAGTAGCGGTCATAATATAAGGAACGGAAATAACAAAGACATTAATATGTGTATTACTTAAAAGGTAATGCATGATTAACAATGAAATGTTTACCGAATAAAGATTTAGGTGTAATGCATAAATATTATACAAAATTACACAAATTTACATAATAGTTTTTTTTAGAATAAAGATTAAATGGAACAAAGGAAATAAGCTACTGGACAAAAGTTAAGGAACGATCTTGTTAATAATTAATTGTGAACAAAATATCAACAAAAATTTAAGATTTGGTAAACATCTCCTTATTTTCAATGACTTCTCTGCATCGTCGAATATATGATCTAATTAATTTATTGAAAAAAATCAGCAGTAATTCCCTCCCATTCGTCTTTCAATAACTCCCATAGGTGATCCTGGTTTTTCAGGATTCTTTTCTGCGCCCTTTCCCCAATTATCTTCCAAACATTTTTTATTGGATTCAGTTCGGGGCTCTGGGCTGGCTACTTCATAGGGCGATTCCTTTTCTTCAAAAAACAAAAAGCCATAACCTTCTGAGCCTTGTGGAAAAGGTCATGCGTGAAAATAAAAGATTCATAAAGATTATGGTGTAATCTTGGTCCCACAAGCTGCTGAATAAGCCTTTTTTGAAAAATCACAGCATTGATATTGCCATGTACGTGACTGATGGGGCCAATCCCTGCAGATGAAATCATTCCCCACACCATCACACTGCCGCCACCAAACTTAACTTGACACATTGAGAAGATAGTCTTTCGCCTGTTCTACGGAGTAAGTTTTGCTCTCAGAACCAAATATAGTAAACTTGGACTCGTCACTGAGATGAACTGTATCCTATTGAATACATGTTCTCTCGCATACTCCAGCGGTGCTCTTTGGTTTCGCTTTGAAAGGAGAGGATTCGAAGTTGGAATATGAGCATGCAATCCTGGATTTTTAACCTGCGATCAACCGTTTTCCTTGAGATCTTATTATCTGTATCTTCATTAAATTTACGAGCAATTGATGCAGCAGCTTCAAAACGGTTTTTGGAAATATTCTAACAATTCTTCGATCTTCTCTTTACGAAGTTTTTGGAGGTCTGCTGTTTTTTTTAATTTTGCATCTAACGATTTATCGGTTTAAACCTTCTAATTACAAAATGAACGACACTTTTAGACCTATAAACAATAGCAGAAAGCGTAGAATTTGCTATATTGTTTAAAAATAAAGTCCTAATGATAAATGAACTTTTACTTATTGTTGAAAAGCTCCATCGAGTTTTTTAACAATGTAAATTAAACGTTTATGCAAATTATTAACATCGTTCCTTAACTTTTATCCAGTAGCTTATTTCGTTTGTTCCAATTAATCTTTATTTAAAAAAAAACTATTATGTAAAATTTTGTAACTTTGTATAATATTTATACAATACTTCCTAATCTTTATTCGGTAAAAAATTCATTGCTAATCATGTATTAGTTTTTAAGTAATACACATGTTTATGTCTTTGTTGTTTCCGTTCCTTATATTATGGCCGTTCCTTATAATAAGTCTGTTAATATATACCTCTGTCTATTCATATCATATCTCGTTTTGTCTCTCTATATATAAGTATATCTACTCGATCTTTTCATATCTACCTGTTTATCTATCTTGATTGCTTAATATTAATCTGTTTTCACATCTATCTATCTATCTATCTATCTATCTATCTATCTATCTATCTATCTATCTATCTATCTTGATCGCTTCTAATCTCTGATGATCTATTCATATCTGTCTATCAGTATATATATATTTTTTTTTCTAAACATATGCTGTTAAATATAAGAGACAATGAATGTCTATTATGTTTAATCATGAGCCGTTCTAAACGTCGTATTTTTGCTTTAATTTCAGTTGAAAATAAAGACAAAAATTCTCCAACATTTGGATAATTATTTATTGATTTTCTTCTAAGCTTTCGGCTCACATGAGCCATCTTCAGAGAGGTTGTTTAAACTGAAATATTATAAAATCCACCATCACCGCAATAGTATAAGTTAATAGTGTTATGTTTATTTTGATATAAACCAATAAACCAATAAAGCCGAAAGCAAAGATATGATGCAATGAAAATAGTGCTCGATACAAAATTCAGCAAGAAGAAAATAAGAACAAAATATATTTAATAATTAAGATTTAACATCAGGCTACCCGTTGCGGTAGAAACTCGGGTGGCCTGGTGTTAAAATTTGTTTAAGTATATATATATGTATAAATCATCTATCTATCTCTCTCTCTCTCTCTCTCTCTATATATATATATATATATATATATATATATATATATATATCACAGTTTGTTCGGTAAAATATAAGTGTTCGTAAATATTTACCTCTGTCTATTCTTATATATATATCGGTATATCTTTTTCCAATATATCTATCTTGACTTAGACATATCTATCTCCCTATGTTGATCTAGTCATATATATATATTACTAACTTTCTATCTATGTTGATGTCTTCATATCTATCTATCTATCTATCTATCTATCTATTTTGACCTCTTCATATCTATCTATCTATGTATATACATATTTTCATATCTATTTCTATCTACATCATTTTTCTTCATTAAAAATAGCATCCGTTTCTACTCATCTTTTTCTTCAACGTCTCCTTCTTCCTTCTCTCTCTCTCTCTCTCTCTCTCTCTCTCTTTCTTCTGCCTTTTTATTTCTCTTCCACTCTCTCATATCATTCTTCCGAGATATTTCCTCCTCATCAATTACCCTTCCTCTCTAACCTTTACACAGCTGAAATAGAAACTCTATCGAGGCTCCATACTTAAATAAACATTCACATTTTATATAAAAAGAGAAAATTTAAAAACAAAAAACAAATTAGTCAAATTAAGATTTTAAAAGAGAAAAAAAGCTTTTAATCCCCTTCGATACAAAAATAAAGGATTAGCATTAATCTCCTTATAAATACAATACGCTCGTTTTCAATGATTTTATTCGAACGATAGAAATATCTTAGTACATGAAATGCAAATTTCAAAAATATGTAAAGAAAAATAATAACTTTGAAGTAAAATTTTAAAAAGTCAGATTAAAAAGAAAATGTATGTAACAGTTGATCAATAGATGAGTCTGGTTAGGCTTAATTAATTTTAAAGAAAAAAATATATATGAGAATTTATATAAAAAATAAATTGCCCGTGATATTTAAAGTAATTATTCAGTTCTTTTGCCATGAAGAAAACTTTGTTACAAACTTTTATTTTCAATTAATGCAAAATAAATGTTTCCCTTAATAAGCCTGGCTATAAATTACTCAAATTATATCGTAGATGAGTTAGTACATACGTATTGAATGTTAGTGTTTTATTTTATGGTGTATTTCGAGCTTATTGACATGCGTTCGGCTACAATGGACCAGTTAGTTAAATGCCATACGTGATACACGCTTGGATGATCATGTCACTTTAGAGACATGACTGACTGGACAGAAGATTATTTCGCAGAAGTTTGCCATTGCTTTCTGCGATAGACTGGTTGCCATCCAAGGCTACAGAACCCAATCTGTCCTGTTATTTGACTCATAGCTAAGGAGGGGAAGAGATGTATTATCTTATTAAGTAGTAATTAGTGGGGTTCAGTTTATTACTTCATAACAATAGAAAACCGATCCGTCACTTTATGAACAGTAGCAACTTTACATATGTTTCCAACTATTATCTTCAGTCAGTCAGTCAAGTGACATACGTGATACACGCTTGGGTGATCATGTCTCTTTAAAGACATGACTGACTGGCCAGAAGATTATCCCGCAGTAGGTTGCCAATATATTCTGCGGTAAACTGGTTGCCAGCCAAGGCTATAGAACCCAATCTGTCCTGTTATTTAACCCATAACTGGAAGGAAGGATTAATACCTTTCCCAAGGGTATTTGCGCGTAAGAGAATGTAAGGAATTCGAACTCGACTCCCCGATTTCTCGTTTCAAGCCGATATCCACTGCACCAGAACGCACATCCTACATTAGATAATACCTCGGAATATAAACAAAAAGTGGGAGAACCGAGTTCTTATTCTAATTGGATTCGTCAAAATTTACTTACTTCGAAATGGTATGAACGAATATATATATATATATATATATATATATAGCCATCAGCAGACAGATCTGTTTCGCTGTATTACAGCTCATCAGTATGGTTAGACATCCGTTCACATCTAGCCAGGATTGAAACCTGACCAAATTGATTTATGTGGACTTTAGCGTGTTATATACAATGTAAACATTCGCATTAGCTGAGAGTGTTCGAATTAATTACTGACTGAACGATGCGTAAATGCGTGAGTAGCTACTGTATTTTCAAAGTCTACCATTCCCCCATAGTGCTCAATCGGTGTGTCATATATATATATATATATATATATATATATATATATATATATATGAAGAGATCTACATAGTATGTAGGATTTATTAAAAATGACAAAAAAGCCATGATGGTTAAGGTTTTCATGCAATGTTTTGTGAATTTATGCTATTTATTCTTTTGAGGACATAAATTGTACAAAATTTGTCCAATTGTTTTGTTTATCCGAGTGCATTCGGGTATACTTTTTCCACTTTCGAGGATGAATGTTATATTACGTGTAACAGAATGTATGTGAATGCGAAAAAGTGCTGAATACAAAACAGAGCGTATATTTATTTCGAATTTATAACATAAATATGTAATTATATCACTACGAAATTAGTTATTTTGTTTCGACACTTCCTTTGTCTTATCAAGTGACGGTACTACGACATCACTTGATAAGAGACAATTAATGTCAAAACAAAACAATTTATTTTGTTGTGATTGTTATGTTATAAATTCGAAATAAATATTATATAGGTAGATAGATATGAACAGACCGACAGAGACTGATAGATAAATATGAAATGACCGACAGAGATTGATAGATAAATATGAACTGGCCTAAATACACAATATATATATATATATATATATATATATATATATATATATATATATATATATATAGTCATCCAGAGGCAGATCTGCTTCACTGTATCACAGCTCATCAGTACGATTTGACATCCAATTGCTTTTTACCCACAATTGAAACCCGACCTAATTGGTGTCAGTCGGCGATTCTGCCTCGCAGCTATGGGCGCTCGGTAGAAGGAGGCAGACGTTTTTTGCGTGTTCATTATCTTTATACACATGCCCAATAGCTGAGAGTGTTCTAATTCATTTCTGAATGAACGATGCGTTCATTAATATATATATATATATATATATATATATATATATAGTATAAGTAAAGAACAGATAGGAAAAAGTATCTTTAATCTAATATGTTTCACTGCAAAAAGCTTCTTCAGAAATTTTTTAGATGATTCAAAAAATTTTAATTTTTTTTTAAATCCAAAGATGCATCTTGTTAATTGAGCTTTGTTTTCATTGGTCAAATACGTGTCACGTGTAATACAGCAATAGATTAGCATTTTTAATCTAGAGAAAAAAACGAAAAAAAAAATTCTTCTTTATATGCGTGGGCCCCGTGCAATAAAAGCAATAGATTTTTAATTTAGATGTATGTGCATGCACACAAAAATAATGCATGTGTCAAACGTATTTAAAGTATAGACAAAATCACATATCAGCAACGTTAACATGTGTGTCAATAACAAAACGAAATAGATTTCTGTTCAAAACTGTCGCGAAATAAACCATAGAAGTATCAAGTGACGGACGATTTTCTATTTTAAAATAAAATATGTATGGGTGTGTGTGTGAGTGTTTATGAGTCGGTATGTACGTCAATGATAAAAAGAAAGAATTCTAGCGAAATTATGTATGCAAGTATAAGCAAACGTTTTATAAATAAATTTTTGAAAGTAAGTTGGTCACGGTTAGAAACTTTCAATGAAATAATATGTATTAAAATACTAAATATCTAGGCATTAAAATTATTACAATATAAAAATTAAGTAACATCAGCAATATATAGAAACATTAAAACATTAATGTATTATAAATTATAAAATAATAATAGTAATTTTTTGAAGTAGCATAGAATATCATTTCAATATATTGAGAAACATAAATAACATACAATAATATAAAATAAATGAGAGAAATAATAATAATAATAATAATAATAATAATAATAATAATAATAATAATTTCAACCAGCGTCTCTCTCTTTGAATTTTTCTTTTTCTCAATATGAAATTCTGTTTTAATATAAACAGGATTTTTTTCTTTAGATATTATCGAAATTTTTTTTTTTTTTTTTTTAACTATTATAATTTCCTTAAAAACAAAACAAAACAAGAAAATAAATTAAATCCGATGAAAAACAATTTATATGGTATTATTTTATAGAAAGTCTACGTATTTATTGATATATTTATTTTTATTTATCTATTGATTTAATTTATCTTATTCTGATAACCCTATTTTTGACCAGCGACTTTATTGAAAAAATAAATGATAGAGTGGACGAACAAATTATTACATTTTTTTTTTTTATGAAATTCTATTTTATTTTAATTAATTTATCTATTTGCTCTTTAAATGAATCTAAATAAAATCATCCGTATTATATTTCCTTTAGCTGTCGATATTTCACAAATTTTTTTTTTTTTTTTTTTTTTTTAACAAAATACTCTAGTATTGTTGTGTTGTTTCGTTGAGCCGTTGCTAGGCCAAAGTTTTTTTTAACCAGCGTCTTTCTCCTTGAATTCCAATCGCGTATATGTCAGTTGTTGCTTGGCAGCCCATTTAAGAGAAGGAAAACTCCGAACAACAACCCGCAACTCAAGGTGTTAATCGTGCCGAGGAGTGAATGGCTACTGCGTTATGAGGTCACAAACGATTCCCTACAGGCTTCGGGACCCTGTTTGTAAAAGACCGTTACCCAACGTGCCGGGCAACTTTGGGTGGACTTTTGGACCCGTGCGTCACTCGTGGGAAAAACATGAAAAATACAAATAGAAATAAAAAGTCCAGTATGGCTCTTCCAGTGGATAAACAGGGAGCCCGTCCTTCAGGAGGGAACCTACCTGAGGTCGAAAAATCTGCCATAGGAACAAACTCCTACACAAAGAATGTATCTTCAGGTCCCCACAACCAGGATAATCCTAATGATGGTCCTGAAAATTCACCAGCTAGATCTACAACCGTATATTTAAAGAAAGAAAAAATAAAATGGTCTCGTGAGGAGTACAAAGTCGTTATGACTGCATTTCATGAAGCGTTACTCAAACCTCAAAAAAACATGACTCGCCAAACATATGACATTTGGCGTGAAAAAGTTGGTCAAGCAAATAGAAAGTATATTGACGAAAATAAATTGGCCAATGTACGTAGATACATTATTCGTAATAACCGACTAACAGAGGCCGAAATTCATGAAATTAAAAGAATTGTAACAAGAAGAGTCGAATCAACAAAATATGAAAAGGAACCGGAACCAGAAATAAAAAGTAATAACATCAAACAAATCACAGGTCATAATGTAGAAACCGTGAAACACGCAAATCACTGCGAAGATAATGATGTAAGTCTAAAAGTGCTGGAAAGGTGTGATCTGAGTCTGAGTCAGTTAAAAGACAAAAATAAAACGAGTTCAGAACACATCGAAGATAATTATTTAACGGAAAATAAGAACAATATACAGGAAGCCAAGATAGAAATAAAAAAACATCTAAGTCAAATACAAAGTATTACAATGGAGGAACGTGAACAGCTCCCAAAATTCCAACCAACAAAACAAAACCTCCGAACTATTAAACTGTACAATGCAGCACTGAAATCAATACTGGATGAAGACCCTCATACAAATCTTAACGAAATAATATATGCATCAGCAACAGCAGCAACAAAAAAATTAAATATTAAAATAAAAACAAGGCAGTCTCGTAGACGTGAAGTTCCACCTTGGAAAAGAAAAATTGAAAAAGAAATAGAACAACTTAGAAGTGAATTATCAATATTGGATGAACTGAGTAGACGAATAAATGTAAGAACTAGGAAAAACAGAAGAGCCGTAAAAAAATATAACATCAAGAATGAAAATGACGTCTTATCAAATAAAGAAAAAATAAAGCAAAAAATCCAACTGAAGGCTCAAAGAATAAGACGCTATGAAAAAAGAGCAAGATTTTACAGAGAAAACAAGATTTTTCAGACTGATACAAAGAGATTTTACAGGGAAATAGGTAAAAAAAGAATTGAAGTGACAGCACCCCCCAGAATGGAAGAAGTCACACAGTTCTGGGAAAAGATATGGGCTTGCCCTAAAGAACTTAGCAAGGAAGTACATTGGATTACGCAAGAGACAGAACGAATGAAAAATAAACCCGAACAGACATGGTCTGGAATTACAGAAGATGATGTTAAATA
The DNA here is from genome assembly GCA_037127315.1 of Ascarosepion bandense. Taxonomy (NCBI): domain Eukaryota; kingdom Metazoa; phylum Mollusca; class Cephalopoda; order Sepiida; family Sepiidae; genus Ascarosepion; species Ascarosepion bandense. Next base: position 958,410 of record JBBBDQ010000648.1, on the reverse strand, counting down.
TGCACTAAAAAAAACACACAATTGGAAATTCCCAGGCATAGATAAAATTACTAACTTTTGGCTATATTATTTAAGCGCATCACATAAAAAACTAGCCAAAGAACTTCAAGAAATGGTTGACGACCCCACTAAAATTCCTGCATGGTTGACAAAAGGAATTACATTTCTTCTACTCAAGAATGGTGACACAAAAAATCCGAAAAACTACAGACCAATTACATGTCTTCCGACAACATATAAACTATTAACATCTATTTTAACAAAGCAGACATATTTATTCTTAGAAAGAAATGACATGTTACCGCTTGAACAAAAAGGGTGCAAACGTGGCTGTTATGGTTGTAAAGACCAATTGCTGATTAACAACATGATCCTGGAAAACTGCTACAGTACAAAGAAAAATCTTAGTACAGCCTGGATAGACTATCGAAAGGCATTCGATAGTGTGTCACATGACTGGATTTTAAAGACTTTAAATATATACAAGATATCGCCCGTCATCATCAATTTCATCAAACAGTGCATGTCTATATGGAAAACAACCCTTTACCTCAATCATATAAATGGAACCTATAAGTCTGATGAAATAAACATCAAAAGAGGTATATTTCAAGGTGATTCTTTATCTCCCTTACTATTCTGCATATCATTAATAGCACTAACAAGTCAACTTAACAAGACAGAATGTGGTTATAAAATAGGACAAAAGAAAATAAGCCATCTATTTTACATGGGTGACTTGAAGTTATATGCCAAGAATGATAATGAACTGGAAGGTCTTCTGCAAACTGTAAAATGCTTCAGCGAAGACATTGGAATGAAATTTAATTTGAATAAATGTGCTAAAGCTACAGTTTTACGTGGATCAATACAAGAAACATCCTCAATTAGCCTAGACCCTGCTGTAAAAATAAAAGAATTGAAACCAGAAGAAACTTATAAATACCTAGGTGTAAATGAGAGCGAAAACATTCACCATAAAAAAATGAAAGAAATAGTGCGTAAAGAGTACTATAGAAGGCTACGAATGATATTAAAAACTGAATTAAATTCACAGAACAGAGTTATGGCCATTAATAGCCTTGCAATCCCAGTTGTCCAATATAGCTTTAACATCTTAAACTGGACTCTAAACGACATCAGGCGAATGGATGCTAAAACAAGAAAGCTTCTTTCTAAGCATAAGATGCATCATCCAAAGGCTGATGTAGATCGTCTATACATACCCCGTAAAGAAGGTGGAAGAGGTCTTATTCAGCTGGAATTGTCATACAAGACAACAACTATTGGCTTACTAACATACATAGAAACAACAAAGGATTGGATGTTACAATTAATAAGGCAACATGAAGAAAGAAAGAAAAAATATTCAATAATAAAAGAAGGCAGTAAATTCAAACAAGATTTACAGTTAGTAGATTCTGTAGAAAAGCAAAACAGTAGCCAAGAACCAACTATTGCGACAAAAAATATGAAAATGAAAGCCAAAGATAAAGCTCTTGAAAAGATGAAACAGCGCTGGCAAGACAAACCTCTGCATGGCCAATATCCAGTACGTGCCGATAAATCCAATGTTGATAAAGTTAATACTCATCGATGGTTACGTGCTGGATTAAAGTCTGAAACTGAAGGATTTATACTTGCAGCACAAGACCAAAGTCTTTTCACGAGAAACTTTCAGGCAAATATTATGCATAATAATATGGATCCAAAATGCAGGTTTTGTGATAAACACCAAGAAACAATAGACCACCTAATCTCAGGCTGTTCTGTGCTTGCCCCAAACGAATATAAAAATCGCCACGATAGAGTTGGGCAATATTTACATTGGGCAATGTGCAAACATTATGGAAAAGCGGTAAACAAACACTGGTATGAACATCACCCAGCACCGGTTACAGAAATAGAAGATGTAACCATTCTATGGGATTACACCATCTACACAGACAGAAAAATTTAAGCAAACAGGCCAGACATTATTGTTAAAAACCAGAAGGAGAAAACTTGTCTATTAATTGATATGGCTTGTCCAGCGGATTGTAACATAGCAATCAAGGAATTTGAAAAACTGTCAAAATATAAAGACCTGGAAATTGAAATAGAAAAAATGTGGAAATTGAAAACAAGAGTTGTGCCAGTGATAGTAGGTGCACTTGGAATGATAAAAAATGGAACAAAACAACACATTGAAAGAATCCTTGGAAACCCCAGCTTAAGAGATATACAAAAAATTGTCTTATTAAGTACAGCCCACACACTAAGTAAAACTTTATCTATGTAATGCTGGGGATGATAGGGAAGATAGAAAAACATGAAATGAAGCCATAACAACACGCCACTACCTGCCTTAGGTCTCCCAGCAGACTTGGTTGGTAGTGAGACCAAAGCAGAAATCGAAATATGATGAAAAATGACATAATAATAAATATATTATAAAAGGGATAAAATTATAATATATGATAATAGGAAATGTTAGAGAGAAAGCAATTATAATAGATCAATTATGAAGTAAAATATAATGTAGTGCATCGAGAAAACAATATTATAATGTTATGAATATATAGAATAAAATTAAATTATCTAATTACACCTTTTGGTATTTTGGATTGATGGAGTATAGAATTGTAGAAAGATACAGAAAGGATGTCACGTTTAAAGTGAGTGTTTATAGCTGGTTCTTCTTCTTCTTCTTCTTCTTCTTCATGTGTCGTGTTCCTTTCAGGACGTAGACAGTAATGAACTTCCACTTGGCTCTGTTTCTTGTTGCTAATAATATTTTCTTGTTATTTCTCTGAAACCCCGCTCCGCCAACAATTTGCTCAGGCCTATCAAGTATGGCTTGCTCTGCTTTCCACTGTCACTCCCTGCTTCTATCTGTCCTGTGATTATTAAATTCTTCAGGCCATCCTTCATCATTACATGTCCAAGAACCTCATCTATCTGTTCCTGATGTTATGTATGAATTTTTGTTTTCAAAATATTTTCTCCTTAAACGTTTATGTTTGTTTTTAATTAAAGTAGCATTTGAGAAATCAAAATTGTTCCTTACGTCGTTCCGATGTAATACAAGAGAATTAGAACGTTTGTCCAAACGTAAGTCTCTTTTGTGTTTTTAAATTCGGGTTTTGAGATTTCGTGATGTCTTCCCCATGTATACATTTTTACATTGTAGACAGTGTATTTTGTAAATACCGGTATTTAAATTAGTGACTGGTGTCTTTTTTAATCTAATAATAATAATAATAATAATAATAATAATAATAATAATAATAATAATAATAGGCAAATATTATACATAATAATGTGGATCCAAAATGTAGTTTCTATGATACCAAGAAACAATAGACCATCTTATCTCAGGATGTTCTCTACTTGCCCCAAATGAATATAAAAATCGTCATGATAGAGTGGGGCAATATTTACATTGGCCAATGTGCAAACACTATGGAAAATATATAAACAAACACTGGTATGAACATCACCCAGCACCGGTTACAGAAATAGAAGATGTCACCATTCTATGGGATTACCCCATCTACACAGACAGAAAATTTGAAGCAAATAAGCCGGACATTACTGTTAAAAACCAGAAAGAAAAACTTGCCTATTTATTTATATGGTTTGTCCAGCGGATTGTAACATAGCAACCAAAGAATTTGAAAAACTGTCAAAATATAAAAACCTGGAAATTGAAAGAGAGAAAGTGTGGAAATTGAAAACAAGAATCGTGCAAGTGATAGTAGGTGCACTTGGAATGATAAAAAATGGAACAAAACAACACATTGAAAGAATCCCTGGAAACCCCAGCTTTAGAGATATACAAAAGATTGTCTTGTTAAGTACAGTCCACACGCTAAGAACTTTGTCTATGTAACGCTAGGGATGATAGGGAAGATAGAAAAAACATGAAATGGAGCTATAGCAGCACACCACGAACTGCCTTAGGTCTTCCCGCAGACGTGGTAGGTAGTGCAACAATAGCAGAAATCTAAATATAATGAAAAATGACAACGTAATAATAATATATAATAAAATATAGTAATAATGTTAAAAAGATATAATAACAATAATAATAAAAATAAATATAATAAAATAATAGCAATAATTTTTTAAAAATTCAATAAAATAATAGCAATATTGCTAATAAAATATTAATAATAGTAGTAGTAATAATAATAATAAATTAATAAAGTTGCAATAATAATAAAATATATTAATAATAGGGAAAAACATAATTAAAATAGGTTAATTATGAAGTATGTGCGTTGTGGTGTAGTGGATATCGGCTCGGAACGAGAAATCGGGGAGCCGAGTTCGAATTCCAGTTGAATTCAATGCATTCACTTACGCGCAAATACCCTTGGGAAAGGTATTAATCCGTCTCTTCCCTCCAGTTATGGGTTAAATAACAAGACAGATTAGGTTCTATAGCCTTGGCTGGCAACCACTCTACCGCAGAAAGTAATACCAACCTATTGCAGGATAATCTTCTGCCCTGACAGTCATGTCTCTTTCGAGACATGATCGCCTAAGCGTGTTTCACGTATGGCACTTAACTGACTGAATAGAAAGTACTGCATATAGAGAAAATAATATTATAATGTTATGAATATATGGAAGTATCACTAAACTACTTAATTATATTTACTAGTAGGCACAAATTAGATTCACGGCGAAGATGCAGAAGTGATGTAATGTTTTAATGGAGATTTTACAATTGGTTTTAATGCTATTAATATACTTTCAAATTATTTTCTTCTTAAAATGTTATTTCTTTTTAATTAAACTTGCATTAGACAAATCGAAATTGTGTCGTATGATGTTTCAAGAGATTTGGAACGTTTGTCCAAACTTAAATCTCTTTTGGGTTCGTAGATCTGCGATTTCAGATTTCCTGATGATTTCTCTATGTATACATTTTTGCATTGTAGCCACTGTATTTTAACGAAGATTAACGAAATTGGTTATAAAAAACCGTTAATTCGAAATGATTGTTTGAACATTATTTTTGATCGATACTCATATTTAAGTAGATATTCTGTTTTTAATCAAATAGTATTATATAATTATTTCTACCGGCCTGATTATTTACGATAAAGTTTTGTTACGAAAAGGTGTGTCATTTGGCAAGAATCGAACCTGCGATCCCTATCCACATAGGAGAAGACACCAATTGATCTAGCGCGTCTTAGACCTCTCAACCACGAATGACCAACATTCTAAACGAACTGAAATCAAGCCTATATAACACAATTTTCGATTCATTGTAATAACCATATCTGCTCTTAAATGTATCGTAATGTCAACAAATCTAAACATGTTACGGAAATTAACGAAGATTAACGAAATTGGTTATAAGCAACCGACAATTTGAAATTTGTTTGAACATTATTTTTGTTCGATACTGGTATTTAACAGAATATCTACTTAAATACTAATATCAATCAAAAATAATGTTCAAACAAATAATTTCACACTGTATTTTGTAAAGACCGGCATTTATACTAGTGTTTTTTTATGTATTTTTTTTTGTTTCTCAATCTGATAATTTCACCAATAGTCTTGGAGATGGTGGTAACGTTTCTAGTGTCTAATACAGTTAATTTTTTATTGAGTTCTTATGAAAGGGTGTTGGAAGGTTGTATTATGAAATGTGTATTTTTTTTTTTTTTTTTTTTGCGGTTTTCATTTTTGGAGTTTTGGGGATTTTAGAAGCGAGTTTTCAGCTTTGAGGATGAAATTATGTGACAAGCGGAAATGTTTCAACTTCTCCACTACTTTTCCACGTAGATAGATAGATAGATAGATAGATAGATAGATAGATAGATAGATAGATAGATAAGACAAGACAAGACAAGACAAGACAAGACAAGACAAGACAAGACAAGACTGAACTGAACTGAACTGAACTGAACTGAACTGACATTTGATATTTGTGGATAAATCGTGAGTTGGCATTAGTGGAAATCGAACCGCAAACTTCATGTTTGCAACGGTGAAACTAGTCAGTTGCTATAAGGTTGAATACCCTGAAATTCAAGGCACCGTTAGCTTGTTTGTGAGGGGATGTAATGTATAAAGGCTAGAAATGATAACTTGAAGACCCGAGTTCAAATTCAAGTCGAGTTCGTAATATTCACTTGTGAGTAAATATCACTGGGATAGGTACGAATCCACCTCATCTTTTTCCAGTAAAATCGCAATATTTTATCAAATATCTCAAAATATGTTTCGGCTTCAAATAACGCTAAAAAGGTAGATAATCCGTAAAACTCAATGAATCAATAAAAACTGCTTTTGTGTTGTTCATATTTTGGGTAAATCAAGCGTTAGCATTACTTTAAATTCACTCTCAACCGTCAAGCAGCTACGTGTTTGCAAATTCCCGAAGACATTCTAAAATAAAACCGATTTAAATAAAACAAACAAAAGTGATAAAAACGTGTGTCTAATCATTTTCTGATAATTGAAAAAGCAAACGACAGTGTAAACTTTATCTTTTTCAAAATATTTATCTCAGCCCGAAATAATTTTAGCCCAATCAAAATGTAAGATTACATGTCCATGCCTGGAAAATCGCAATATCATTTAAAAGTAGGACAAAAATTTTGATTTTACAAGTCAATCAGTAAAGTGCCATACGTGATACACGCTTGGGCGATCATGTCTCGAAAGAGACATAACTGACTGGGCAGAAGATTATCCCGCAGTAGGTTGCCATTGCTTTCTGCGGTAGACTGGTTGCCGACCAAGGCTATAGAACCCAATCTGTCTTGTTATTTAACCCATAACTTGAAGGAATAGACGGTTCAATACCTTTCCCAAGGGTATTTGCGCGTAAGTGAATGCAAAGAATTCAGCTGCAAGTACACAAATGAATAAGTTCCTGAAATTAGTGGAATTTCTAGTGCCACGCAAAGGAATTATGTTGATAATGAAAATAGCTGGTTCAAAATACATGATTGTTCATTGAGAGCCTCACAGACATAGATTGTGAATTACGTAGACGACAAACATATCTTATCTGAAAAGCGCGATCGATGACTTGTCGTCTAAATGACACCACTATCTAGAATAACATTTGATATCTATTTTTAACAGGTATATTTACTATAAATACATAGACATTTTGAAATACTAAAAAGTAAATCTTTTCAATAAAATTGCAATTGGCTTCAACCTCAGCCGCTATAAGACTTTGGAATCTCCTGTAACTCTTCTGGACGGTCTCCTTAGTGCATGCTGGAATAATTCTTGCCTTCAGTTCATGATAAAATGAGTTTCGTTAGGCTCTCGCTCAACTGCACCTCCACCTCTACCCATAATAATATGGCGCTTAGATAAAAAATTAAAACTTCATTTGCTGCAATCACCAAGGACATTATGGCCAACGTTGCCCAAGCAGCACTTTGCTGTATTAACAAATGTCTGGAAGCTAAAAGACACCATTTTGAGCATCTTTCGTGATTGTAGAGTTCAAAGGATTTTACCGTTTACAGCCTGAAGACACCACTCACGGTAGAAACCTAGGTCGCGTAATAAATCATTAACAAATGGAATATATATATATATATATATATATATATATATATATATATATTAAACATATACTGTTAAATATAATAGACAATTTTTTATTAACGTGGTTCGAAGCTTTCGGCTAACATAAGCCATATTTAGTGAGGTTACAAATTTTCGTCTTTATTTTCACCTGAAATTAGAACCAAAATACAATGTTTAGAACGGCTCATGATGAAACATAATAGAAATTCATTGTCTCTTATATTTAACAGTATATGTTTAGAAAACTATCTGCTGTCTCGATACACTATATATATATATATATATATAAATTGTAAGTTTGTAAAATGCTCCTGATGATTGCACTTCGCATGAAATTCCGAGTCGTGCCATCGACGTCGGTGAATATATATATATACTCACCTACACACACATACACACATACACCTACACACACTTACACATGCATATATATGTATGCGTGTGTGTATGTGTGCAAATGTGAATATGTTTATGTGTGTACTTGTGGAGAAATGTGTCTCTAGTTGTGTATTTTGGCAGCAATTCTTTTTTAATGAATTGTTTGTTTAATGAAGGATATAGGGTGAAGTGATAGCCGTTTTAGAATGAGGAATCTAAGAACCCAGTTCGAATTCCAGTCGAGTTCATTATATTAACAACCGTGTAATACTCGTTGGAAAGTGATGAATATATCTATTTTCCTCCTTTAGCTATTGGTAAATAGCCCAATAGATTTGGTTCGAGAGGGACAACTGTGAACTGAAAATCTACATCTGTGAAATAAATACATTCATCTCGACAAATCTCCAAATCGCAAAGGATTAAAACAAAACTAACAAAAGCTGATTTCAAAACCGGAATAAGTAAACCATTTTCAACTTCTGGGCAAGTTTATTGTGTTTACTTCAGGAGTAATGCCATTGAAAATTATACGACTTTATCTTTTTTGTTCCCTCACCTATGAGTTAAATAGTCGGCTAGACAAGGACCAACTGCTGGTTAGATTAATAAAAATGGATATTCTGAGTACCAAATGTTACAAAATTCTGTAGTCGTCCCAAGTAGACAAATTACTGGTCAGAAAAATCCTTTGGAGTTTAATTCTGACTGTGATTGATTGCCTTAGTCAATGTTTTGGAAATATGTTTAAAACAAGGCGATGTTTTTATCAGATTGCAAGAGTTTTGAAGAGTCGACGTGCTTTCCGGAACCATTTTCACTAGCGACGTTAGCTGGTGTGTGGTGAACTAAATAACAAACGAGTGGGTATATGTTCTCTAAAATCAATGCGACAACCTCTGTTCCTCTTGGTCAATAAAACAAATAAAGAGAAAAATAGTACTTTTTTTACATGTGACGTAGTGATAAAAAGAAACTAAAGTGTCTTTGGCGGTACGGAATTCAAGACAATCCACAAAGAAAGCAATGGGAAACCACTCCAATATCATTGCCTTTAAGTCATAGGTTTTCAGAGATAATAAAAACATAGTCTATGGGGTGTCATGACATAGCGTGGTATGGCAAATGTTTTTTTAAAAAGAAATTACTCCACCACATAAGGTGTACACAAAATATACGTCACCAACACAATAAAGCAAGCGGTAATTATGAGAAATATCAGTAATAAATTCTGGGACAAAATAACGTGTAGGTATTCCCAGAGGTAGATTTGGTCAGAGCGAATTACTGCAGGATTCATTATTCGCGTCAATGTGAAGCTGTCGATGCCGGGAACGAGACGGCACGACTTGATATCGTAAAAAAAAAAGTGTTTGGCTCGGTTGCAGCGTATATAGCAGAATCGATACGCGATGGCCAGTCGAAACGACAAAAGGTTGGCGGTCGTCACTGACTCATGTTCCACTTTCTCGGTATTCACACCTGACAAAACGCTGAACCTTGGTCACACATTATCGTGTCAGTTTTTAATTCAGCTCTTGATCTGTGCAACTTTGAGACGGAGGTGAGTAATTAGAAAATATGTACTTTGATCAAGATATTTCGCATGAAGGGAAATTTTACGAGCAAAATCTATTAAGCGGTTCATTTTTTTCACGTGTATTCGTTTATTCTTCGATCTTTTCCCTTTTTTATCTCTATTTCCATTCTAATCTGCTTGCTTTGTATTTGTTTAACCATCTATTTATTCTCGACATTATTTTACTTTTTTCCGTTTCACCATTTCTCTTTTACTTCATACTTACAATTTATTTAGCTCTTATTTTTCTTTCGCCGTCATTCTTTCTCGTTTATTTCATATTTACCAATTCTCTCCTTATTCATTCCCTTACTTTCTTCTTCTCACTTTTCTTCTTTATCTTTTCGTTTATATTTAACATTTGTCTCTTTGTTCTGATCCTCATTCGTCTTTTCTCTTTCATTTCTTATCCTTTGTTTCATATTTTTATTTTCACTCTACATTCATGTCCTTATTTTTCTTCTTCTCAATTTTCTTCTTTATCTTATTTTTCATATTTAGAATTTCATTCTATATTCTCGGCCTTATATTTCTTTACTTTATTCTTTAAATTTTCTTTCATATTTAACATTTCTCTCTTGATTCACATCCTCATTTTTCTTCTTTTGTTCCACTTCTTCTTCAATTTCTTTCACTTTTACAAATTTTCCCTCTATTCTCGCCCTTTTATTTCTTTTACTCTTTTTCATTCTTTATCATTTGTTTTAGATTTTCATTCACGTTCTCATTTTTTCTTCTTTTCATTCTTCATATTTTATTCATATTTACAATTTATCTCTTTATTCATGCCTTCATTTTTCTTTTCCTTTTCAATCTATTTTTTTCATAATTGCCATTTCTGTCTTTATACACGCCCACATTTCTCTTCGTCTCTCTTTCATTCTTTAATTTCTATTTTTATTCAGGCTATCGTTTTCTTTTTATCTCTTTTATTCTTTATCTTTCTTTCATGTTTAAAATTTCTCTCTTTCTACCTGAACTTATTTTTCATCCCCTCTCTTTTTTTAGCTTTTGCGTCATATTTACATTTCTCTAATTATTTATGCCCTGATTTTTCTTTTCCCTTTCATTTTTTAGATTTTGTTTGATATTTAATATTTCTCTATGTATTCCAGATATTGTTTCTCTTTTCCTCTCGTTCACTTTATTTTTTGTCTCATAATTATTTATTTTCTCTTTATTCACGCCCTCATTTTATTCTTTCTTTCATTCTTTTTCATTTGTCTCATTTTTACCATTTCTCTCATTTATTCATTTATCGTTTTAAATTTTTTCATTCTTTATCTTTTATTTTCTATTTAGATTTTTTTTCTTTATTCTCACACTTATAATTCTTCTCTTTTTCATTCATTATATTTTGTTTCATCATTTAAAAATTCTCTTTTCATTCACGGCCTTTTTTCTTTTCTCTTTCATTCTTTATCATGTTTTTCATATTAGCCATTTTGTCTCTTCATTCACGATCTTTTTCTTTTACTCTTTCATTCATTATTTTTTGTTTCTTATTTACAATTTCTCTTTCTATACCTACCTTTCTTTTTGTTTATCTCATTTCATTCTTTAACATATATATATATATATATATATATATATATATATATATATGAACAGAGTAAGATACATAGATACAAGCAGAATAAGATAGATAGATAGATAGATAGATAGATAGATAGATAGATAGATAGATATGAACAAAATTAGATAGATAGATAGATAGATAGATAGATAGATAGATAGATAGATAGATAGGAGCGCACTTATATTAATTTTTCTTAGCATATACGTTTAATTTCTCCGATTGCTTGTTGCTTCTCGCCCTTGGATATTTTTCCGCTAACAGGACTGCCTTTTTCGCTAGCAGAACAAACATAGATTCATCTTCTATTTCAGACTAGCGTCGATCGGACGACTAAACTTCCATCTCGTATCTGGTTTCTTAAAAGCGACAACGGCTTTAGATTATCATCGGAAGTGCCATAACTTTGCAGCCATCCACCTTCTGATGTTTTGTTTCCTTCTCCGGTCCAAATAGATGGTGTGTCATCTTACCGTCAAGACGAAAACGATTTCTCGTTTGTCTATCTTTGGAATCCAATCAAATGTTAAAACACTGAACAGAAGAATCAATTATTCGATCAGTTATTCGATCGGCCAGTTATTGCTTTTTGTTTTTAAGTTATCGATCTCATAAATGTTACCTGTTTCTTCATATATATATATATATATATATATACATATATATATATATATTTGTGTATTTAGGCAGTAAATTTTCTTTTATACATGTCAGATTAAATAAATTGCAAACAATATGTTTGCTTATTTTTAATAAAATCCGTTCATACTCACGGATAATCTTTCGCGTATTACAATAAAAAGATGTCAGAAATGAGCTGTAACGAGCACAGATGTTATTTTCATTCATTTTGTAAGGTACCCAAGTACTTTCAACTTCTTTCCGAGGTCATCTTCAGGCGTGTGGGTTATGTTAACAAACGTAACCGGAAAACTGTGTTGCTAAGTTATAGTGTACATTTTTCTGCTTCAAATATAACGGTTGATAAATGTGATCATTAGAACGTAAGGATTATCCAAAATGAATTTTTTTTATATGTTGTAATGCCATGGTCATGCACGTGTTAAATCATGAAAAAACTGTTCTTTTTGCAAACATTTTAGAACATTACTATAGTATACATAGCTGGTTTTATTAATTGACGGATTAAGTGTTTGAATGAATATTGCCTCAAGAATTTGTAGTTAGCTTTTGTTTTTTATTGATGTAGGATAGTTGCATTATCGATCATTGTTTGTTTTTATATTGTGAATGTAGACAGGAATGTTGTGGTAGATATCTACAAATGGATGAATGATGTTGATTGTTACACGCGAAAGATTATCCGTGCGTATGAACGAATTTTATTAAATATAACAAACATAATATTTGCAATTTATTTAATCTGATATATATATATATATATATATATATATATATATATATATATAGTCATCCACGGTTATACATCCGATTGATTTTTACCCAGGATTAAACCCGACCGAATTGTCTTCAGTCGGAGATTCTACCTCTGAGCTATGTGTGCTCGGTAGAAGGAGGTGACCTTTAGCGTGTGATATATCATGTATTCACGCGCCAAAAGCTGAGAGCGTTCTAATTCATTACTGAATGAACGATGCGTAGATGCTAGAGCAGCTACTGCCTTTTCAAAGTCTACCATTCTTCCAAACAACAAAACAAAACAAAAGCTAACTACAGATTCTTCAGACAATATTCATTAAAACACTTAATCCGTCAATTAATAAAACCAGCTATGTATACTATAGTAATGTTCTAAAATGTTTGCAAAAAGAACAGTTTTTTCATGATTTAACACGTGCATGACCATGGCATTACAACATATAAATATGTATATATATATATATATATATATATATAGTCATGTATCACAGCTCATCAGTACGGTTAGACATACGATTGATTTTTACCGAGGATTAAACCCGACCGAATTTTCGTCAGTCGGCGATTCTACCTCTGAGCTATGTGTGCTCGGTAGAAGCAGGTGACCTTTAGCGTGTGATATATCATGTATTCACCCGCCAAAAGCTGAGAGAGTTCAAATTCATTACTGAATGAACGATGCGTAGATGCTAGAGCAGCTACTGCTTTTTCAAAGTCTACCATTCTTCCAGAGTGCTCAATCAGAGTCTGAGAGAATATATATATATATATATATATATATATATATATAATCTGTTACGAAATGAATTAACTCTGACATATTTTTAATTTATTTGTTTAACATTATTTTAATGGATACTCGTATTTGAACAGATATATATAATAAAACTATATTTGTTATACTACCCGCCTGAATAACTGAGAAATCTTGTTAGGAAAATATGTATTCTCTGGTATTTCGAACTTTCTCTTACTGTGAGTCCTTTGTGATCAATCAGTCTAGGGCAGGTAAATCTCATGACTGTTTCTCCTCGGGGAAGCTGATGATGCTTAATTTTCCAAAAATATTTCTCTATTATTCAGGCCGGTATATACATAAAAAAATTCAATGTTTAATTATAAAAAAAAACAGTGTATCTACCCAATTACGAATATCTATTAAAAATAATGTTTAATAATATATATATATATATATATATATATATATATATATATATAATAATAATAATAATATATATATATATATATATATATATATATATATATATATATTATTATTATTATTATTATAAATTATATTTTAGAACATGTACAGATTTTCTTTAAAATATATATCCACTACAATTGTACATTTGTTTCGACATTGAAACTACAATGTCTCATCAGGCGGTGATTGTAGTTTCAATGTCGAAATAAATGTACAATTGTAGTGGATATATATTTTAAAAGATTCTGTACATGTTCTAAAATATAATTTATAATAAATATTCACAGCTCTATATATTATATATCGAGCACTGTTTTAAATTAATGTTTTGGACGTTATAAAAATGTTTCTTCGTTCTGTATACATTCGGTTATATATATACATATGTGGATATAGGTTTCGTTAATGAAAACTTAAAATGTACTGCGATTAATTAAATTTTTCTTTTGTTTATACAAACATTTATTTTCTGAACACAAAAGTGTGTAAATGCTGTCTAAATTTTCTGCAAATCGTTACGCCTTCGGTTATTCCTTTAGCGAATTTGATATTATTTTTTAGACAGTTTTTGCACAATTTGTACACACTTTATATTGGTAGACAGTAACACAAGGAAAATTAAATAAAAAACCAATCTTTGTTCCTTTGCAGTCGTCTTTAACGAAACTTGTATAAAAGAGGGATTGTTACCCGAACACACACACGCACATACACGCACACACGCGAACACGCACACACACGCACACACATATATATTTCAAATTGTTGGTTGTTTATAACCAAATTTCATTAAAATTCATTAATTTCCGTAATATATATATATATATATATATATATATATATATATATATATGTATATATATGTATGTGTGTGTGTGTGTGTGTGTGTGTGTGTAAAGAAATGGGATGTATCTTTATCTACAGGGTGTCTATAAAGTTTGGTGCACTTTAAAAATTTTATAACTTTATTTCTCATTGCGATAGAAATAATTTGTAAAAAGGATTAGAAATAAGTAAATGTATATTTTTTAAAGGTTTTAATGAAATTTTTTAAAGTTTCCACATGTCCACCATCATTAGCAATACAAAGAGTAATACGATTTTGCAGTTCACGGTGAACATTTGCCAAATGATTTACAGTTATGTCTGAAACACATTAGTTATTTTAGCTTTCAAATCTTCTAATGAACTAGGTTTGGTTGCATACACAATTGTTTTCACATGTCCCCATAAAAAATCCATTAGATTTTTTTTATGGGTACATGTTAAAAATTGGTCTCCACGTTCGCCAGATTTGACTCCATTAATCTGGAGAACGTGGAGGCCAATAAAATGGTCCTCATTTTCCGATCCATCTTTTAGGAAATTCCTTATTTAGAAACTGTCTAACACGCAGAGCAAAGTGACAAGGAGCTCTATTATCTTGAAACACTGTATTATCTTTCAAGTTTAATTGTTCAAGCTCATTTTTTACAGATTATTTCCATCACAAATACAAATCTATAATTTATAAATTTTTTAAGTGCACGCCGACTTTATGAACATTCTGTAATAATACAAGGGTTTCTTTTTTTTAAAAAAACACATTTTTAGTGGATAGTCGTATTTGAGTATACACACCGTTTATATATGTCATGGTATATTTTTATCTATTGGCCTGTATATTGAAGACATATTATTAGAGAAAAATGTCCGCTTAGCGAAAACTATTATTAAATCTTTGAACTCTTATTTATGAAGTGCGTCCACGGCCAATAACTGATGAAAGTTGTCTTTAAAAACATTTTCCTCTTATTTTTGAAATAGAATTATCTACTCAGTTATGTATCTTGACATAAATAAAGAAAGTTGTCACCTTTTTATGCATTAATACGACAAATTTTTATTACTAAAACGTTATTTTTAAGAAATACCCGTTTTTTTAGTAGAAGCTCCATTTATTTATTAAACATTATATTGATCTATTTTCGCCTTGCTGCTTCAATACTCGAGACATCTTATTAGAAAAAATATGAGTCGAGATTCAAACACTAGTTCTTCTAGCAAATATCATATCACAATATATATATATATATATATATATATATGACAATCGTACCTCGCAGGCGAGGAAAGCATTGTTTCTAGGAAGAAGTCATGGCTTGCGCTTTAAATGGATTTAAGTGAAGGATATTTGCACATGGTCGTCAGCCTCATTCTCTCTTTC